>BSBK01002369.1:1062500-1236515 GCA_027943335.1 Chamaecyparis obtusa
CAAAAGGGGCCAAGGGGACTTCCTAAGGGTCCTAACGCATGATAAGGCATACTAGAACCCCTAGGAAGTCCCCATGACCCCTTCTGAGACATTGGATAGCTCAAGTGTGTCCGAAGGGGTCCTACGACCCCTTAGGACACACTCAAGGGTTCGAATGTTTCAAAAGGGGTCATGGGAACTTCCTAGGGGTCCTAATGTGTGATAAGACATACTAGGACCCCTATGAAATCCCCATAACCCTTTTTGACACATTTGAATGCTAAAATATGTTCGAAGGGGTTGTAGGACCCCTTAGGACACAATTGAGGGTTCAAATGTGTCAAAAGGGGTCATGGGGACTTCCTAAGGGTCTTAACATGTGATAAGGCATACTTGAACCCCTAGAAAGTCCCCATGATCTATTTTGACACATTTGAATGCTCAAGTGTGTGTGAACAGGTCGTAGGACCCCTTCAGACACACTTGACCATTCAAATATGTCAAAAGGGGTCATGGGGACTTCTTAGGGGTCCTAACGCGTGATAAGGCATACTAGGACCCCTAAGAATTCCCCATGACACCTTTTGACATATTTAAACCCTCAAGTGTGTCCAATGGGATTGTCCATAACCCCTTTTGACACATTTTAATGCTCAAGTGTGTCCGAAGGGGTCCTACGACCCCTTCAAACACACTTGAAGGTTCAAATGTGTCAAAATGGGTCATGGGGACTTCCTAGAGGGTCCTAACCTTTGATAAGGCGTACTAGGACCCCTAGGAAGTCCCCATGACCCCTTTTGACACATTAGAACCCTCAAGTGTGTCCTAAGGGGTCCTACGACCCCTTAAGACACACTTGAGGGTTCTAATGTGTCAAAAGGGGTCATGGGTACTTCCTAGCGTTCCTAACGCATGATAAGGTGTACTAGGACCTCTAGGAAGTCTCCATGACCCCTTTTGATACATTGGATAGCTCAAAGTGTGTCTAAAGGGGTTGCAGGACCCCTTGGGACACACTTGAACATTCCAATGTGTCAAAAGGGGTCATGGGGACTTCCTAGGGGTCCTAACATGTGATAAGGCGTATTAGGACCCCTAGGAAGTCTCCATGACCCATTTTGACACATTTGAACCCTTAAGTTTCTCCTAAGGGGTCGTATGAACCCTTCAAACACACTTGAGGGTTCAAATGTGTCAAAAGGGGTCATGGGGACTTCTTAAGGGTCCTAACACGTGATAAGGCATACTAGGACCCCTAGGAAGTCCCCATGACCCATTTTGACACATTAGATAGCTCAAGTATGTCTGAAGGGGTCCTACGACCCTATAGGACACACTTGAGGGTTCCAATGTGTCGAAAGGGATCATGGGTGTGTGCTATAAATGTGTCACACTTCTATGGATCATTACATGTAACGAAACTAGAGAATGAGCCATCACAAATCGATCCATAGCTCCCTAGACATGGAGTGCAAGGGTTTTAAGAATGCTCTCAGCTAGAGCTATTAAGCCAATAACCTTGCTAGTAAACCATGCAATGAGAGATTCAATGAATTAATCTAAAGCATAAAGAAAATCTAAACTAAGAATGCCATGAAAATGAAACTACTATGCAAGAAATGAAATCTAACTATGAAGCAAGAAAGCCATGATGATGCAAGAATGAAGACAAGAAGATAGAGTGTTGATGAAGATCCAAGATGAATGCCAACAATGCTCCAAATCTTCAAACCCTAGATGCAAGAATATCTCCAAAAGCTCCAAGATAACCTAGAAAACCTGTAGTATAACAATAGCATAAAAATTTGTGTGTGCAAATGAGGAAGAGAGCTCTTCTTTTATAGGAGGTGAAAAATCAATGGACCATGGAGATTAAGAGGCAAAAGATTTAATCAAGGGTGGAGCTTGAAAGAGGAGCAATCCATGTGCACAAATATCCTCCAATGAGAAAATAAGAGTTGACTTTTGTGTCCATATGAGACAAAAAGTGCTTTTTCCCTTTTTATAAAATAAGAATAATGCTTTATTTGTGCAACTTAGGATAAGAGGAAAAGTGGGGGCTTTTTATTTATTAAAAGGGGAGGGAATATTTCTTTTAATAAATAAAGACTTAGGATAAGATGGTTAGCCCATAGAAAATAATCAAATAAATGATAGAACTAGGATTTGATCAAGAATAAACAATTGATGATTTAGCAAATGGGGGCTAATAGTCTAGGTGACCATTTTTAGGTGTATACATTTGCCCCTCTTTGACTAATGTGTGATCGATTTGGGAACACATGTAGTCAAAGAATGAAGTTGAAATGTGAGATCGATTTGGGATCACAAAGCAACTCAGATCAGCCAAGAAAGCAAGAGATAGCCAAGAAGGCAAGCAAATAGCGATCTGACTCCAAAGAATGAAGTGTAGAAAGATAGAAAATCCTGCATGGTCAGCCTGGTAGCAGTAGTACTGAACACTTAGGAAAGAGATAACCAATAAGATATGATGTGTCTGCCCCCTCGGGATCAAAAGCAAAATCCGGGTAGAGGGAATGCAGAAGCAAGAGAGACATGATCAAATTACTAGAAATCATAATCGAAGCTGAAGAGAATAGAACAACCATCAAGTAGTGAAGGTATGCCCACACACATGGGATCTGGGGCACGAACCAAGTGGTCCCTCAACCCAGAAACACCACGGAGGGGGATTTGAACTTGGGATTTGAAAGTGAATGAAAGATGGGAAGTTTGAAAGAGATGGAGATGAAGAGGTGAAGAATGCCCCAGTGAAGATCGAAGGATCATGCCTCAAAAAGGTTAGCCAACTGCGCGGAAGAGGGGGAAAAGGTGATTTAGATGATCAAGGTGATCTTGGATTTCGGTTTCGATCCCGAAATGAATAGAAAATGATGGGATATGAAAGACAAGAAGTGAAAGACATGATTAGGAAGAAGTGAAAGGTGAGCGCAGTTGATTAACAAGTCCATGAAAGATGAAAGGAGAGCTCTCTCCATATGCAAGATGCAAAACTAAACTAACATGAACTTAAGAATGCAAGCTACATGAAAAGTGGTTTACTTGCAAGGTCACAAAGCCAATAGACATCTAATATTCATCATTGAACATTATTGGTAGCGTCGCAAGATCATACAATACACACTAGCATAACTATGTGGATCTGAATATGATCTATATCAGATAGAAATGTGGAAATCTCACCTAGGATCAAAGACATGTAGGTCCAGATGACTAATGCAGTGAGATTACCTAAGTTTGATATAGCAAGATTATGCTCGCATCAAGACACAAGAAAGTCAAGATGACTAGAAGCATGCACTCGCGAAACAATCAAGGATAATACCTTGTAGGTCCATAGTGTCAAGTAAGACCAGCATAAATGCTCATGACAGTGAGGACCAACAAGATATACCCACAAGCAGATAAAGAAATAAAAAATGTTCTCATACCCTCAGTCTTCTAGCTATGCATCATCGAAAACAATCATAGGGGGAGAACACTCCGCAAAGAAATCATCATAGACAACACGCAAAGCAATAAAGTCAAACAAATCTCAGCAAGTCAAGTGTGTGTGTGTAGGTCATAGAGTCAAGCTTTGAGTATCACATCTGCCAATGAGAAATATTGCATCATCCAAGACGGTGGGAAGGATATCTGATAAGTGTTAAGAAACACTTGATGCTAGGGTAGTGTTGAAAAACACAATTGGGGTGGTGTTGAAAAACACCATTTGCGAGGTGCCTAAGAAACCCAGACACACAAAGAGACCCAAGATAAGCTTAAAACAACGTATGTCCCCTAGACTAAGACAAGAGTCAATTCCAGGCTAGGAGAGGCAAAGCGAGAAGTGGAGCGAATGAGCGCCACGTAAGACTAATAAACATAGGTGCAGAGGGTCTCAAGCAGTGCCTATTTCTAGGTTTTCACCACTTGATAGATTTATTGCAATTTTTTCAGGACTTTTTATAAATTGTTTTTGTATTTTTGCTACCAAGGCGCCTGTTTCCAGGTTTTCACCAAGGCACTTTTTCAATTTTTTTCAATTTTTTTCAATTTTTTTCAATTTTTTGGTGAGACATCAAAGTGCCTATTACTAGGTTTTCACTAGGATGCTCATTTTTTTAGTAGTTTTTATGCTTTTAAAGATTTTTTCAGCATCATATATGAATTTTTTTGGTATTTTTTCAGGATCGTAAAATATGTACAAAGGATGCCCCAGACAGAAATGGGCATCAAGAATCTGCTTCCTCTGATGTAGAGAACTGATAGGCCCCAGGCCCAAATGCTGCAACTGTGACAATAGGAGGTCTCAACCAGTTCAACCAATAATAACCAGCCCTGAGCAATGTCTGAGCTAGCGGAGGATCGTTAGAATGTGATCCACATATGCCATCGTGGATTTCGGCTAGCACTTTTTCTGACTCCTCTATTTCTAGACACTTAAGGAGAGTTTCGTCTAGACCCTTCCTATACAAGTCACCAGAGACAAAGGCAAAGTGTAAGGGATGGTGGAAGGAATGGCGTGGTGGATCTGCAAGAGGAATATGAGGTGGAAGATATGAAAAGATGGTAGGATTGTAAGATTTGTGAGTAGGATAGCGTAATTCGTCCACCAGGAACTTGAAGCAAAATTTATGCTTTTTCATTTGTAAGATGGATGTTGAAGTAACCAAGGCATTACTAACTTTGTTCTTAGCTCTAGGAATGGGCTGAAGTATAATAGATATGAGATCATGCTTGAGGTAGTGCATCATTTTTTTGTAGAGAATCAGCTTGTCATCTTTTATTTGAGAATCATTATTTTTGAGCAGATTTTTATTTTTACTTTTCTTAGGTGCAGATACCGCCACAATGTGGTTTTTGCCATCCGACCATTGCTCTTTTCTTTTGACTTGATGACCGTGATGTTTGATTTCTGATTCAATCTTTTTTGTTGCTAGTTCTTTGGTGGAAGAAGTAACAGGTGTTGATGTGAGATGAAATGAAGTGACTGGTTCAATAGTATTTATGTGAAGGATGTCATCTCTAGTGACATAAGAGGTTGAGCCTATAGAGTAAGCTCCAAAAGTAGCTAGATCTAGACTTGTCATAGAAGAACCAGCGTGGTCCACTAAGGCAATACGAGGAACAAACTCATCAGACCCCACACAAGACCCATCAACCATGTCAGGTGGGTTACGAGAGGTATGAACCACATCAACATCCATATTTGTCATGGGAGGATCTTCTGGAAGAGGCTTAAGATGCCGAGAAGTAGAGATACTCATGTCATTATGTGAGAGATCACCTCTTTGTAGCAGTCGTGCAATGTTGTGACATTGTCTATCATAGTGCAATGATTCTTTAGGCACATAGGTTCTAAACATAGAGGCCTCAGCCATATCATCAGTAGATATACATTCTTCTCCCCAAAGGAGTGAAGTAGAAGGAAGATCATCTCCCATTTGAGCCATAGTGTGTAGCGGTGACTCATCTATATATATGTCTGAACTACTGAGCATGGGAGTATTTCTAGAATCCTCTCTATAGATCCACTCTTGAATAGCTTGTTCTTCTCTTTTTGCTTCTAAAGGAATGGATGAAGGAAAAAAAGTATCAAAGATCACCATAGCAGAAGTGGAAGGCTTCATTTGATCAGAAGGTCTCCCATATGACCTAGGAGAAACAGGTATAGAAGCAAAGGAACCCAGTGTATATTCACCCATACCAAGGCTCATCATCTTAAGTGATTTCTCAGCAGTAGCTAGAGACGTACTAGGATCAACAAAAGGTTCATTATGAGGAACTAATTTTTCAGTAGCAAAAAGAGCATTGATAGCAATAGTATGGTCTCCAGGAATCACAACTTCAGTGCTATTGTATGGAAATTTGACGCACTGATGATAAGTGGAAGGAACAGCCTGCATGTCATGGATCCAAGGATGACCTAAAATAATGTTATATGCGAGTGGGATGTCCAATACTTGGAAGCTAATATCTTTCGTGATAGGGCCCACTCAGACAGGCAGCGTGACAAGACCTTTGGAAGATCTTTCCACTTCATCGTAAGCTTTTATAGTAATCTTCTTTTTAGAATCCACAGTGAATTCTGACAAACCCAATTGTTGTATGACATTGAAAGAAACAATATTTAACCCTGCACCATTTTCTATCAGGACTCGGCGGACTCGGGTATTGTAGACTAGAACTTCAATGTGTAAAGCTAGATTATGAGGGTGAGCAATAGATATGTCATTTTCTGCAGAAAAGGAGAGAGATAGCGGAGATGAAAGGTGGTTGACCATAGCCTGAAATTGATTCGGATTAATGTCATTGGGAACACGTGTTGTACGTAGAGCCTCATCAAGAATCTCTCTATGTGAAGAGGATAACCGAAGCAACTCAAGGATAGATATCTATGCTGGTGTCTTTTGCAAATGTTGGACAAGATCATAGCTAGGGGTGGCTGAAGGAGCCACTTGTTCGAAAGGAAAAGCTTGCTTGGGATCTTGCGCAATTTTAAGGACAATCTTGGCTTGCCCCCTAGTAACAGCATTCAGTGTCTCACTTTGGGAAGATGAACTATCACGTGTTTGCAAGATCAACTTTGGCTTACCATGATTGGCTTTATTATCATCTTGAGATCTCATCATTAGAATGCTCTCAACGGGCTCTACCATGTTGATCACAGGTGTATTAGAAGGATACGTGTAATTGATCTTAGCATCATGATTCTTCTTATGTGTTTGAGAGGTTTCCCCCTTATCATGCTTAGGTAGAGGATCTTTGAAAGCTATGTGATTAGAATTTTTAGTTAAGCCATCAGTGGAGATTGTGCCGTTCTCAATAAGATCCTGAATATCATCCTTAAGCCTAAAACAATTGTCTGTTGGATGTCCCTTGTTTCTATGATAATGGCAGTAATGATCCTCTCTCCACCAATCAGTCTTATTTATCGGATCCCAGTTACCAGGTTTATCAGGAAGCGTAAGATATCCATTGTCAACCAAAGTCTTAAGGATCACATCGTAAGGTTCTGCCAACTTGGTATAGACTCACTTTCGAAATGACTTCTTAGGCTTATCTGCATATTGAGGTTTAGGAGCATTGTGAGTGTTGCTAGCTTCTTGTTTTTTTTCTGCATAGATAGTGTTGGAGAGATTGAAAGCGGGCTCTTTAACTTTAGGAGCATCAACAACCCCATCATTAACAACATACTTGTTCTTATTCCAAGGTTTGTTCTTGTCTTTTCCATTGCCTTTAGCATCTTTATTAATAACAATATCCCCTTTTCTTATAGCTACATCCTCAATTCGATATGCACTTTCAACCATGTCATTGAAAGAGGAGAACAATTGTTTCCTTAGATCATAATACAGCTCAGGCACAAGAGTGTTGACAAAAATATCAATCTTTTCCCTTTCGGGTAGCTGACGAGGATATCGAGAATACAATGACCTCCAACATTGTAAGTAAGTTGCAAATGGCTCACCTTGATGTTGTCTTAGATTACCAAGATCTATCACAGTGACAGGTTGTTGGATGTTGTAAGAGTACTGCTGGGTAAATCGCTGAGTTAACTCATCAAAAGTCTTAAGCGGTGGTGTCAATTTCGCAAACCATTCCAAAGCTTGGCCTCTTAAGCTTCGAGGGAATAAGTGTAGGAGATATGTGTCTTCATGAAGAAAGTCCATACTAAGAGCATAAAAATGGCGCACATGGTCATGAGGGTCACCATTTCCATCATACTTGTCATATTTAGGAACCTCAATATCCTTAGGAAACGGGACCATGTATAGATCTTTATCAAAAGGAAGAGCACAAATTGATTCTACAAAAGAGACCTTTGGAGGCTCTCTTTCTAATGCCATTTGGGTAAGGCGTTGATTTGTCCGATGTAATTCTTCTTGAAGGACTTCCAATTCAGTTGGTACTCTTTTTTGGACAATTTGTCTGACATCATAGCTGGGAGGAAGCTTGTATCCTCTAGAAGTCATATATTGAAAATATTGATCGCCATTACACTCTAAAAGCTTATGCATCATTCGTTGGAAATCCACATCTTGTTCACATCTCATAAGATCCTCACTAGAAATCTCATCATTAGCCTCTGCCTCATGTTGAGAGGGAGGAGGTCTAGGAGGTGAAGAAGGCATACCAAAAGTGGTACTTGGAGGAGATCTTGGTGGCATGTTGTTGCCATTGTTGCCATTAAAAAGAGGTCTATGCTCATGATTACTAGTCTCAGGTTGCTCATGAAATGTCCCTCTATAAGCCATGCGCCTAGTAGCATCCATCCTTTGTTGATTGTGTTCTTTGTCTAAGCGCGCTTGATTATCCTTAAGCTCAAAGTGTTCTTGCAAGAGTTGAAACTTTTCTTGTTCAGTCAAAGTGAGTGAGACACTGTTTTTGTTTTTGGGGGTCTTGAATGCAGAAAAGAGGAAACCTCCTTTATACCACGGTGTAGCCTTAGAATTCTCAGATTGGTCAGAATTAGAACTGTTGTTGCTAATGGGTGCTTTTGAACGTCTAGTTGGAGAAGGTAACTGTGTATAATTGAACGAAGGATGACTCTCCTTCTCAAATTGAGACCGAGTTGTAATCGGCATGAAAAGAGATGTTGGTTGACTAATAGAATGAGACAGAGTTTCTTAGATTTGAGATAAGCAAAGCTAATAAAGATCACTTGTCAAAGTAGAACAATAGAACAATAGAGAGATGGCTCGTCAAAAGTGCTCAAGCACTTACAGCAATCAATTGACTAAAGCTGAGCAACGAGCAAAAAGCTCAATAAGCAAGTAGCTAGAGAGGTAACCGTGATGCGACAAGTGATCAAGAGTAGCATTCGTTAAACTCAAACCCAATAGTTTTAGCTCATTTGTTTCATTCTAGAACAAATCTAAGCATGTGGGTAACAAACCAGTTTCAAGTAAGAACAGAAAAAGACACTCTACGACAGGTTAAAGTGCAAGTTTAGCCACTCCGAATTGCAGTAATGACAGGACAGCAAAAAGATTCTGGGTGATACTTTCCAGGCAGACAGGGCGATACTTCTCAGGTCGGGTGATACTTCGCCTTAAGCCAGGTGATAGACTGCAGTATGGTTGCGCGATAGACTCCAGGCTAGCGGGGTGATAGTCTAGAAGGCACGAACTACCGCGCGATATACCTCAGCAAAGTGCACGATGAAATAGCAGGGCACGAACTATCGCGCGATATTTCTCAGTAAGGCGTGTGATACTGTTGCAGATTCGTATGACTTTTTGACTAGTGAATGTGAAAAACTTAGTTTTGAAGCATTTTAAAAGATCAAGTAATTATATTAACAGATTTTTATCATTGATCAAGCACATAAGACAGCAATCAAGGAGTTCAAGCAAGCAATTGTCTTCAAATAATGAGCAAGGGGAAAAACAACCTTGCACATGAACAGAGATAGTGACTTAGTATTTCTACTCCCTAGAGATGCTACTTGTGTATGTTTTTGAAAATGTTTTAGCAGGCACATAAAACACAACAACATCCTAGCATGCTGTCTATAAGGCTATACATGGCTTTTCTAAAGGGAGTCCTTGATATACGCAAGGTACGTGAGGCCCAAATTCGTAGATGAGAAGAATCCAAAATCACACAACCAGGGGGAGACGGTAACCCAAATCTCCTCCTTCACTTCTCAAAAGTATAAAGTTCTTTGAGGCTTAGCCAAGAGTGATATCAAACTCAATTCCCAAGAGAGGTGTCTTTCGATTCACCACCCGCTATTTATACTCCACTGGAACATAGGAGTTAAGGTCGTCCCTTGAGGTGGTGTGTCCCCAAGCAGGCCTTCTAAAAATAAAATTAAGTAATTCACTATCAAAAGTATTTAGAGCACTAAAGGTGGAACACTTAACTCTTCAAGTAAATGCAAAGTGAGTCCAAAAGTGGGACACTTAACCCTTCAAGTGAATGTGAAGCGAGTCCAAAAGTGGAACATTTAACCCTTTAAGATAATGTGAAGCGAGTCCAAAAGTGGAACATTTAACCCTTCAAGAGAATGTGAAGTGAGTCCAAAAAGTGGAACACTTAACCCTTCACACAAACTCAAAGTGAGTCCAAAAGTGGAACATTTAACTCCTCACACCAACTCAAAGTGAGCCCAAAAGTGGAACATTTAACTCCTCACATCAACTCAAAGTGATTCCACACTTTAGAAAATAAGTGAGTTCCAAAAAGCACAAAAGGGTTGCCAAGTGGAGCAATTAACGCTTCTTTTCTGTAGACCCCTCCCCTTCGCTGATCTTGCAACTACGGGGCAAAAATGAGGGGCTGGTAGATTAGCGAGTCCAATAACCCAAGATAGAAATCTAGATCAATCACAAGTAATCTAAAGTTGCTTATCAATACTACTCACAAATGACAAAGGGTTGAATCAATGGAATATTTAACTTTCCAAGCAAACATAGAGTGAGTCCACAAAGTGGTGCATTTAACTCCCTATGTAAACATATAATGAATCCATGCCCAAAATCACTCAATGAGATATTTGATATTGGAACCAAGAATTACTTAGGGTTCAAACACAAGCATTCACTTACACAAACTTGTATGAAAGCAAATCTATGTTCATTCATTTCCCATTAAGAGCATCAATTGAAATGTGTTCTATGAAAGCATGTAAACACTCAAACCAAACATATGAGAGGTTAAATTTTAATCCCAAGATCCAAGTGTTTTAGGGATGTAACAAAATATCTCAAGTCGAACGCTGTGTTTTAAGCATATTCCATGAAAGCAAGAGCACCTTCAAATGAACAAGATAAGACACAAGCAAACAAGATATGCAATGTATATCCAACTTATGCAAACCCTAGGATTAGATTTGAAAATTAATTGTTAGGAGCAATGATAACTAGCAAATAATCCAAATGATAACTCATATCATGCATTGAACAATGAAAAATAAGTGCATACCCATCACAAAATTTTATTTTTTTTGCATTTGACCTAGTCAACAAGATCTGATTTTTACCACATGAATTTGGACCCTAAACCTAAAATGCAAAAAAGAGACCTCTATCAAAAAATAGAGAGCTTTCCAAAAATGTAAAATTTTTAGAAAAATCTCTTCATTTGTGCCCTAGAGAGCCATTTTACCAAAACAAATTAATTTTTGTAAATCAACCAAATGAGCTATGATATGATCTCTAAATTAAAAACACAATGAATGGACCCCCTGTAGAATTCCAAGACCTTTCCAAAAATGTAAAATTTTTAAAAAAATATGTTGATTTTTTCTAGAAATTGATTTTTTATGAAAAATTAAGAAAAAATCATATAAAATACAAATCACCTTCGAAAATTCTGAAATTTTTTTTGGAGCCTCTCTGATATGTCACCAACTTGAAAAAACAATTTTAGACCAAAACACCAAGCCATTTGGGAGATATGATCAAATCTTTAAAATCTAAGGTTTCCCATCTCCAAACAAATCTGCACAAGGGTTAACTCCAAAAATAATCAGAACCAGCAAGTGTTAGCTCCAAAAATAATCAAAACCAGCATGTAAAAAAGTGGGTTACCCCACTGTGGGCGCCAAAAAATGTATGGTAAAAATGTGTCACACTTCTATGGATCATTACATGTAAGGAAACTCAAGAATGAGCCATCACAAATCGATCCATAGCTCCCTAGGCATGGAGTGCAAGGGTTTTAAGAATGCTCTCAACTAGAGCTATTAAGCCAATAACCTTGCTAGTAAACTATGCAATGAGAGATTCAATGAATTAATCTAAAGCATAAAGAAAATCTAAATTAAGAATGCCATGAAAATGAAACTACTATGCAAGAAATGAAATCTAACTATGAAGCAAGAAAGCCATGATGATGCAAGAATGAAGACAAGAAGATAGAGTGTTGATGAAGATCCAAGATGAATGCCAACAATGCTCTAAATCTTCAAACCTTAGATGCAAGAATATCTCCAAAAGCTCCAAGATGACCTAGAAAACCTGTAGCATAACAATAGCATAAAAATTTGTGTGTGCAAATGAGGAAGAGAGCTCTTCTTTTATAGGAGGTGAAAAATCAATGGACCATGGAGATTAAGAGGCAAAAGATTTAATCAAGGGTGGAGCTTGAAAGAGGAGCAATCCATGTGCACAAATATCCTCCAATGAGAAAATAAGAGTTGACTTTTGTGTCCATATGAGACAAAAAGTGCTTTTTTTCTTTTTATAAAATAAGAATAATGCTTTATTTGTGCAACTTAGGATAAGAGGAAAAGTGGGGGTTTTTTATTTATTAAAAAGGGAGGGAATATTTCTTTTAATAAATAAAGACTTAGGATAAGATGGTTAGCCCATAGAAAATAATCAAATAAATGATAGAACTAGGATTTGATCAAGAATAAACAATTGATGATTTAGCAAATGGGGGCTAATAGTCTAGGTGACCATTTTTAGGTATATACAATGGGAACTTCCTAGGGGTCCTAACGCGTGATAAGGCGTACTAGGACCCCTAGGAAGTCGCCATGACCCTTTTTGACATATTTGAACCCTCAAGTGTGTCCTAAGGGGTCCCATGACCCCTTAGGACACACTTGAGGGTTCAAATGTGTCAAAAAGGGTCATGGCGACTTCCTAGGGGTCCTAACATGTGATAAGGTGTACTAGGACCTCTAGGAAGTCCTCATGACCCCTTTTGATACATTAGATAGCTCAAGTGTGTTTGAAAGGGTCGTAAGACCCCTTTGGACACACTTGAGCTTTTCAATGTGTCAAAAAGGGCCATGGGGACTTCCTAAGGGTCCTAACATGTGATAAGGTGTATTAGGACCCTTAGGAAGTCCCCATTACCCCTTTTGACATATTTGAACCCTCAAGTGTGTCCTAAGGGGTCGTATGACCCCTTAAGACACACTTGAGGGTTAAAATATGTCAAAAGGGGTCATGGGGACTTCTTAGGGGTCCTAACGCGTGATAAGACATACTAGGATCCCTAGGAAGTCCCCATGACCCCTTTTGAAACATTGGATAGCTCAAGTGTGTCCGAAGGGGTCTTATGACCACTTAGGACACACTTGAGGGTTCCAATGTGTAAAAAGGGGTCATGGGAATTTCCTAGGTGTCTTAACATATGATAAGGCATACTAGGACTCCTAGGAAGTCCCCACGACCTCTTTTGACACATTTGAATGCTCAAGTGTTTGAAGGGGTCGTAGGACCCATTTGGACACACTTGAGGGTTCAAATATGTCAAAAGGGGTCATGGGGACTTCCTAGGGGTCATAACACGTGATAAGACCTACTATGACCCCTAGGAAATCCCCGTGACTCTTTTTGACACATTTGAATGCTCAAGTGTGTCCGAAGGGGTCTTATGACCCCTTCGGACACACTTGAGCATTCAAATGTGTCAAAAGGGGTCATGTGGATTTTTTAGGGGTCCTAACACCTGATAAGGCATAGTAGGAACCCTAGGAAGTCCCCATGACCCTTTTTGACACATTTGAATGCTCAAGTGTGTCCTAAGGGGTCGTAGGACCCCTCAGGACACACTTGAGCATTCAAATATGTCAAAAGGGGTCATGGGGACTTCTTAGGGGTCCTAACGTGTGATAAGGCATACTATGACCCCTAGGAAGTCCCCATGACCCCTTTTGAAATATTTGAATGATCAAGTGTTTACAAAGAGGTCGTAGGACCCCTTAGGACACACTTGAGCATTTCTATGTGTCAATAGGGGTCATGCAGATTTCCTACAGGTCCTAACACATGCGTACTAGGACCCCTAGGAAGTCCCAAAGACCCCTTTTGAAACATTTGAATGCTCAAGTGTGTCCGAAGGGGTTGTAGGACCCCTTAGGACACACTTGAGCATTAAAATGTTTCAAAAGGGGTCATGGGGACTTTCTAGGGGCCCTACTATACCTTATCATGTGTTATGACCCCTAAGAATTCCCCATGACCCCTTTTGACACATTTGAATGCTCAAGTTTTTCTGAAGGGGTCCTACGACCCCTTCAAACACACTTGAGGGTTAAAATGT
This sequence comes from Chamaecyparis obtusa, assembly GCA_027943335.1. NCBI lineage: Eukaryota > Viridiplantae > Streptophyta > Pinopsida > Cupressales > Cupressaceae > Chamaecyparis > Chamaecyparis obtusa. The sequence continues at coordinate 1,076,493 of BSBK01002369.1, forward strand.
GTCAAAATGGGTCCTAGGGGTCCCCATGAACCTTTTTGACACATTTGAAAGCTCAAGTGTGTCTGAAGGGGTCGTAGGACCTCTTAGGACACACTTGAGCATTCCAATATGTCAATAGGGGTCATGGGGACTTTCTAGGGGTCCTAACACGTGATAAGGCATAGTAGGACTCCTAGAAAGTCCCCATGACCCTTTTTGAAATATTTGAATGCTCAAGTGTGTCTAAAGGGATCGTAGGACCCCTTAGGACACACTTGAGTATTCCAATGTATCAATAGGGGTCATGGGGACTTCCTAAGGGTCCTAACATGTGATAAGGTGTACTAGGACCCCTAGGAAGTCCCCATGACCCCTTTTGACACATTTGAACCCTCAAGTGTGTCTGAAGGTGTCGTAGGACCCCTTAGGACACACTTGAGGGTTCCAATGTGTCAAAATGGGTCATGGAGACTTCCTAGGGGGAGTACTAAGACCCTTAGGAAGTCCCTATGACCCCTTTTGACACATTTGAACCCTCAAATGTGTTCGAAGGGGTCGTAAGTCTCCACGCATTATGCATTATGACCCCTAGGAAGTCGCCATGACCCCTTTTGACATATTTGAACCCTCAAGTGTGTTCGAAGGGGTCGTAGGACCCCTTAGGACACACTTGAGGGTTCCAACGTGTCGACAAGGGTCATGGGGACTTCCTAGGGGTCTTAACGCATGATAAGGCATACTAGGACCCCTAGGAAGTCCCCATGATGTCTTTTGACACATTTGAATGCTCAAGTGTGTCTGAAGGGGTCGTACGACCCCTTAGGACACACTTGAGGGTTCCAATGTGTCGAAAGGGGTCATGAGGACTTCCTAGGGGTCCTAATGTGTGATAAGGCGTACTAGGACCCCTAAGAAGTTTGCATGACCCCTTTTGACACATTGGAACCCTCAAGTATGTCCTAAGGGGTCGTAGGATCCCTTAGGACACATTTGAAGGTTCCAATGTGTCAAAATGGGTCATGGGGACTTCCTAGGCATCCTAGTGTGTGTTATAAGGTGTACTAGGACCCATAGGAAGTCCCCATGACCTCTTTTGACACATTTGAATGCCATAAGTATTTTGTTTTCTTCCTTAACCTGTGAAGTTTGTATAAAAGACATGTATGGAAATCTTCACAGTATTTAGGAGGCACAAATTGGTAATAATTGGAGCAGTAGGAATCAAAAAATGCACACCCTTCTTCACCAAACTGTATAGATGGACAACCTGAATTATATCTAGAAGTAGAGCTACTCCCTTCGCTTTGGGCCATTGCAAATTAGCGGAAGTTTTATGCTCTTCCCTCCAGAAAAATAGCTTATTTCAATGGCCACCGATGAATTTTTTAAATGGTTGATTGATTTCCTTTGCTTCTTTCAATGGCCATCCATGATTTTTCTGCAATCTTCCAACCTTTCGTACATAGTTGTAAAATACATATTAATATATCAAATAATATATAATATATGATATATAATGTAACATTTACTATTTCCACTTAAGGGCATAGTTTGGCTCCTCACGATCTTGCACATACCCTAGGATTTGGGCGAGAGCTAAGCTAAGTCTGTCATAGAGATGGGGTCGAAACCAAGTGATTTGTGATAAAATGAGTTAAAACCCTTTGAGAATCCTTTTGCTAGCTTTAGTTTGACCTTAGAAATCCATGATGGATTATGGGAGGTAACCCTGTTGAAAGCTTGTTGAATTATGAAATTTGGCTAAGTCTAGAATTTTTTGAAAACCTCCAAAATTTAGAATTTGCATCTTAACTCCTATGAAGCTGAAACCTATCTCAAACATCTTGTAATGTATTTAACTGGTATTTATAATATTATAAATTAAAGTATAATCTTATACTTAAATTTTATATTTGTATAAATCCTCCTGTCATTTTAGGGTTAGATGAAGGCATAAAGCACTTAATATGTCCATGTGAATCCCTAGGGGCCCACGGCCTATGAACGCATAAAGCACTTAATATGTCTAGAGTGAATCCAGACTCGAACCAGACCTAGACCCTGATCCAACCCCTATGACATGAATTCAACAACTAAGAATTTTAAAGACATTATCAGCTTTCCATCAATATAATTGCTGTCAAATTTCAAGTTCAATAAGTAATTATTACTTATTTTTCAATTGAGTTATCTTTAAATTCGTAATTGACATACTGATTGAAAAATAACTATAACTTTCAAACCGTTTAACCTTTTTGAAATCTGAAACATGCGTCACATTCTATGCTTAAGCTACTATAAGAAAAAAAAAGTTTTGAATTTTGTAAATTTTTTAATTAGTTAAGGTGGTCAAACACGAGAGTTTTTTTATTCTAAAAAAGTTGTAGCAGAAAATTCATAATTAATTATTTATTTGACCAAAAATTATAAAAAAATATGCGTCACATCCGGCCATGAGTCTACTACTTATATCTAGAATCATTGAAAAATATATCATCATTTTATCATGATTAAGGTGGTCAAACATACACGTACTCTTTATCTTTTCCTTGAAATTTTCATAGTACTGCATTGAAATCTAGAATTTTGAACAATTAGACAAAAAAAAATTCAAACAAGGGCTAGTAGTTTAGAAACTACATTCAATTTCCTACACATTCTATTCTTACAAATTTTTCACATAAGGTTCATAAGATGTTCAACCTTTTACGTCAAGTTGACTAACCCTAATTTTCTAATTTTTCATTGCCACTTAAGGCCATAGTTTGGTATACCATGATCCTGCACATACCCCAAAAAGCGTTGATACTCCTATTTTGATGAACATTATTGAGAAGCCTTAACCCATTTTTAAGCTCCATCCAATCAAAGCGACGGAGGTAGATATGATTGGTGCCCTATCTGTGATTCCTTTGTGAGTGTTGTTTATCGAGGATGTGTGCTCCTATGTTAATTGAAAGATTGAAGAACTGGGAGCTGGAGATATCAAGAAAGAATATGAGGATATGTGTTAATTGAATGATGTATTGAGAGATGAACACAAGCATCTACATGCAAAAGGTTTAAAGTATGTGGTGGACATTCCCACTAATTGGATTCTCTATGTGTTAAGAAGAGTGCACGATCAATTTATTTGGTTGTAAAAGCCTCACAAGTTTTTGAAGACAATGCTTCATAGAGTTACTGGATTTCAAGTGCAAGGATTAGAGTATACATTGAGAGCAGTTGCAACACATTTGGTTACTGCGTTAACCAAATCCAGACAAGGTGGAAGAGCTATGACTATAGACAATATTAAAGATAGGGAAGCTCATTTCACATCTATGATGATAGGTTATTAGGTCTATCAATCAAGTAGAGTTAACAACATGCCTGATGGTGCTACCCAACCAGTTATCATATAGTGAAAGATGATTTAGTGTATGATTTATGCGAGATGATAATAATTCAATTTTTGGTGGCATGGAGAGGATAAAGAAAGACAAAAATAATTAATTAAAGTATGGTGCCCTGCCGGTATATATGTATTTCTACATCCAAAATTTATTCCCTGGTAGAGGAAATGTTGTTTGGTTAAAATACAAATTGGTGGAGTGGAAGTAGAAGCAGAACAAATAAGTGATGATGAGGTTATAATAGAAAACATAACAAGTAAAGATAATTATCCCTCATCATCTCCTATGAAGCATTCAAAAAAAATTATTTATGAGAGGATAGAAGAAAAAGTGGTTGAAAGTCAGAAAGAGGTTAAAGAAGAATATGATGTAAAAAGGAAATTAAGTCTTGGGGAGTCAATTGTGAAGAAGTAGAAATTAGTGCTAGTAGTAGGAGAAGAAAAAGAAGAGGAAGTAAAAAAGGAATAAATATTTTCCACACCTGTAGATCTATCAAAATTGAAACCTAAGGAATTGATGAAGTATTCAACACATTTAATGAAGAAAGCTGAGACATATATGATGAGATCAAAGAAGAAGAAAGCTAGAGTAATGAGACAAGCTTAGCTGAGTTAGTGCCTAAGGTTGTATTTTATGAAGACAATTCTGTAATAGATCAAATGGACACCTTGATAAATTTTATTTCAGATCAAGCCCTAGATTTGGAGTCTGTAGTAGTAAAATTGGCAGAAGAGAAATTAGAGAAGAAGATGATAGGTAAACTAATGGAGAAGATCATGGATTTGATTCACAAGACAACATCAAAGACACAAAAAAAATTGGGGGAAAAATAATGTGATCATGTCTCTCACTATTATAAGGCATACCTTAGGTAGTTCATGTCACTGTGATTGACAATTCATTGCATTGAATATCACTTGAAACAATTACATGAATAGTTACTATGATCTTCAATCTTACATGACTCATCTATGGATTCGTTCCATGAACCTAGTGGTTGTGAGTTTGATTCACTAAAAACAATTAAAAGCATCCACACAAAAATATGAAAAAAATGATCTAGATTATGACCCTACGCACTATTAGCGATGACCTTAGGTTTAAAATATGATCCCTGTACAATAGATACTTGTTAGGAGTACCTGATAAAATATTGAGGTCATTTTTACAGGGTATACCCTTAAGATTTTCTAGTGTGGTTGGATCTTATAGAAATAGAACAATTAGGCCAATAAGATTAGCAAAGGATGCCTAATTTAAATCCCTAAATTATCTCTTGATCTTTTCATAAAAATGGATATTAGTCTAATATTATTTAGATCTTTTTAATGATTTTGTGTAGGTTGATTTAATGTCACTTTGTTGAAAAGTGGCATGCTTGGAAAAAATTGTGATGTTGATATTTTACCATCACTTCTAATTTTTGTTGCTTGACAAGACATTTTCCAAGAATTATGTATTACAAATTATGCTCTAGGTTAATCTTTTAAAGAATAGTAATTGAGTAACTTGTGTAGGTTTATGTATATCTTGTCCCCATATCTACTACTTGTCATGACTATGCCTATATAGTGTTGAGAAAATGGTGTTGTACACCTTGCATAATAATGTTTATTATTGTATTATATCATTTTATTATGTAAATTTTGGACCTAGATGGACGTGCAACACATGTAGGGATTCCAATAGAATATTCCTTGTGAGTTGTATGATAACATTGTGATAGTATTGGATGTACTTATTTAATATTGGGGAAATAAAGTAAATAAAAGTACCCAGTATTAAATGTGGGTCAATAGAGTTTGGTAGCACATGGTTTATGTAATACCACTTGGTGGGTTTGTGGGAGCTTATTTCTATAAAAAAAACCACAAGGGTGGTTGTTGAGGTGAGACAAGTGGAAGCAGGTTAGCCAAAGGTAGCATTTGTGAAGGTTGGAAGCATGGCATGGGATGTGTCGATTCATGCTTGTTCACATGGATTGCTTGGTTGTGGCTAGGGCTTTGAAGGCTTCCATGGTTGTATTGCAATGGTGTTTTTATGAATAATACATGGTGATGAATATTTTTGGAGGCTGGGTTTTTCCCTCATGAGGGTTTCTTAGGATTTTATATTGTGTCACATTTTGTGGGTATGTTGTCTATTCTCTTGCATATGAATTTTAAGTGTTTATTTACTTCATATTTATAATGGGTTATGTGGAAATGTCATATTGTTGTATGGAAGTTTCCTATCAAGTGGTATCAAAGCTATGGTTGTAGTGTTGTAACCCTAGGTTGAATCCATGGGAATGCATGAAAGAATGTTAGAAATGAAAAGATATATGGGTTTTGTAGATTGTTTATTGCAGATCAAAGGTTTTTGTGTTTTCTATTATGATGGGTTGTTGGTAGATTTTGGGCATGGAGAATTGTTGGTGAAAAGGGTTTTGGATTGTTTCATTTAAATGAGGGTTTTGGAGGGGAGTTTGCATAGATGACCTCCTAGGTAGAAATGGACCTCACCATTGGATCCAGCTTGGCCTTGCCATGAATTTTGATATAAAATATGCCCTAGTTTGGCCATGTTGATAGAAAATGTAAAAGGTTTTTTAGTTTCAGCCTGTAATGATCGTCAAATTTAATCCTGTTGGAATTTTCGTCACAAAAAAAAATCGCAGTGAAAATGGTAAAAAGACTTTCTTGGTAAAACGACCATAACTTTCACTTAGAATATCAGATTTTGGACTTCTTACAATTGTTGGAAAGCTAATTCAGAGAACTACAACTTGGTGCATGTTTGATTCTATGATTTTAACATTTTGTTAGGTTTCAAGAGCTTGAAAGTTAGTTGTTATTTATTTTGAGCAAAAATTTGGGCATAACTTGGGCATACAGAGTTGGATTTTGGACTTCGAATAGTCAACAAAAAGCTCTTGGAGAGCTCTATGCATTTGTTCAGATTTGGTGTAGGTCTAGCATGGTTTATTTACTGACATATTGATCTGAACAGGTTTATGGATTATTTTTACTATGGTGACATTGTGAGTTTATGACATGGTTTATTTTGGAGATTTGGATTTGATTTCATTTTATACTCAACTTATATTTTAGATTGGTTTCATCATGATGATATGGTTATCGGTGTTAATTTTGGATGTGTATGATGACTTGTTGGATCTACAAGTTGTGTAGTGTTGTAAGCTGTCTATACTTACAAGTTGCATTTATGGCTTGGATATGGGTTGTCTTTGATCATTGATCTTTCATTATTAATGCATATTCATATTTGTGGCTTGGATTTAGGTTATTTATGCCCTTAGTCACATGATTTTCTAATATGTCTTCATGTAGAGGGGATGTGATGTTGTTACCATACTGTCATGGTGGAGGATTATGGTTGACTATTTTATGTTGTCGGGTTGGACATTTTTAGAGTTAGATGCTTGGTTCATGGATGTGATCATGGTGTCATGGATTTTGGCATGACATGATTGGATATACAAGTATTTTGGTTGATGATTATCTATTTGGATTCCTGATTTTGGTTATGACAACATATCTTCTTGGTTGACGATCATGGTTATTTGGTTTATTTGAGGATCTCATGAGGTGCACTTTGAGTTCTTTGATGGTATTATGTCTTGGTTGATTCTCATGTTAGAGGATGGTTTCATCATGATGTCATGGATAGCTTGGATACATGATTCCATGGGAGCTTGTTGTTGTTGGCAGTTTTGTATCTTCTTGGTGTAGGAGATCTGGAAATCATGATGCTATGGGTGACTTGGTACCACGAATGAGTGGGAGTTGTTGGAAGTGATATTGATTTAGTACTTGCAGATGTTGGAGGGTGTCTCAGATCTTGTTGCTACAGAAGCATCTTTGACATTTGTTGGTGCACTTGTAGGTGGTGGTTATTTTCATTGTATGTGGAGATGGTAACATCTTGAGGACTCATGGGGTTCTCGATAAAGGTGTGGTTTATACTTTCATTTTACATGTTATCCTTTTTTTGGATGGTTTCATTATTATGTCATGGTATACTCTTAATACACATTTAGAGTTTTGGCATGTTATAGTATGTTCATATGGAGCATGGTATCTCTTTGGATGAGATGGTTTAGATCATGGTTGTCATATTTATGATCTTGATTCCTAAGTTGGATTTGTGACATTTATCTTGGTTTAGTTTCTTGGTATTGAGTACATTGATCATTTGTTGGATACTTCATGCTATTGATATGTTGCGTTTGGATTTGGCATGGATTGACTGGTTATAGGTGCTCATGGATACTTAGAGACAAAGATGATGTTGATTTTCTCTTGGGATTAGAGATGTATATGTTGGGACGGTTGATGGTTTTAGCAAGAAGACCGAGGAGCATTCACTTGATATAGACTTGAGAGGAGAGTGTTCTTATATTAGTCTTGGTTGGAGACTTGGATATATTGATGGAAATTGTCATTCCCAACTCTTTGTCTACTCGGTGGTTTACTACTTGAGAGGTATAGCCCTTTGTTTCTTCTCAGGTGCTTTATGTTTATATTTATCTTTCATAGATATGGATCTTGAGCTATGGTGTGATTTAGTTGTGGAGGGTTCATTTGAGAGATGATTTTGGCATTGGTTATCTCCTTGTGCATATGTTTTTATTATGATATCATCATGGTTGATTTTAGGAGATGGTTTTATTGGGCATGTTCCTTGGATTAGGAATGATTATGAGTTTGATCTTCTTGTGAGAGGCTTACATCCATGATTGATTATATGGTACGGTTTGGGTGTTATTGTGGCTTCTTGTTTGGGGTTTTTGTAAGATTTCACAAATGTGCAAATCCACAAAAAACCAAGATCACCTGCAAGCAAAATACCAGAAGCTGGAGCGAAAACCTAAGAGAGAGAGAGAGCAAGGGTTTTGAGAATCTCAGCGGAGTGAGAGCAAAATTGTATTTCCCAAAAGTATAAACAATAATTACAAAAAGCGGCTTATAAGGTGAGAAACCCTAAAGCCGGAGAAAGCTAGGTTTGTGCATTTAATAATTAATAAACATATTAATTATTATGCACCTAAATGACAAGCTTAAGTGAAAAAAGAATAATAGTGACCTTTAATAATTAAATCAGATAGACTTAATTATAAAGGTAAATATACTATTACTCTAACACCCCCCCTTAAGCGAGGCTCAGGAGGAAACTAACCTAGCACAGCTAAGAAAGCAGGAAAATGGGTCCCGGCAACAAGGCCTGATCAGGTACCCAACAACAAAGAAATCTCTGTGAACCGGGGAAATAGAGAAAACCCAGTGGGAAAAACCCTACCCCAAAAGGAGATACAACAGCATGCTGAAAAGAAACATGAAGGAAGGAAGGACTCAACAAGACCCCCCAAGGACAACTTCCGTCACCCCAAGCATAGAACGCAACTGAAGATAGCGCGGAGATGCAAAGGGTTTGGTGAAGATGTCAGCAACCTGCGCGTCAGTGGGAATGTACTCCAAAGTGAGAACACCATCCTGAATCTGCTGACGGATGAAGTGCATATGAAGCTCAATGTGTTTAGTGCGTTGATGCTCCACCGGGTTGCGGGAAATGTGAATAGCACTCTGATTATCGCACCACAGAACAGTGGGACGATCAGGAGGAAAGCCAAACTCAATCATCAACTGCCGAAGCCATAAAATCTCCTGACTAGCATGAACTGCCGCTCTGTACTCAGCCTCTGTAGATGAAAGTGCTCGAGCGTTCTGCTTCTTGCACGACCATGTGATAGGACCAGAGCCAAGACAAAAAACAAAGCCAGAAGTAGACTTCCGATCATCAACATCACCAGCCCAATCTGAGTCAGTGTAGCCAACAATGTGAGGAGCCCCTGATGTGTAGTGAATGCCATACATAAGTGTGCCCTGAATGTATCTCAAAATACGCTTGGCAGCTTGCCAATGACTCTCATGAGGCTCATGTGAGAACCGAGAGACTAGACCAACTGCAAAGGAGAGATCAGGACGAGTGTGTGTCAGGTATAACAAACTGCCAACCAACTGCCGATACAAAGTAGCATCCACTGAAGGCGTAGTGCAAGAGGTAGACAAAGTAACACCCGACTGAAAAGGTGTGGGAGCAGGCTTGCAATCAAGCATATCAAAGCGCTGAAGCATGTCAAGAGCATACTTCTGCTGGTAAACAAAGATCCCAGTAGGTGACTGCACAATCTGTAGACCCAGAAAGAAGTGTAAAAGACCAAGGTCTGTCATCTCAAACTGCTCCATCAATGCGCACTGAACATCCTGAATCATAGAAGATGAGCTACTTGTGATGAGAAGATCATCAACATATAGCACAAGTATCAAAATCTCATCCTCAAGACGCTGAATGTAGACTGTAGGATCGGAATGACAGCGTGTGAATCCTGTAGAAAGCAAAAAAGAGTCCATCTTCTCATACCAAGCCCGAGGGGCCTGTTTGAGACCATATAAAGAACGCCGAAGTCTGCAAACCAAGGAGGAATCCTGCACAAATCCTTGAGGCTGATCCATGTAAATCTCCTCACTAAGATCACCATGCAAGAAAGCACTCTTCACATCCATCTGAAAAATGGGCCATCCCTGAGAAGCTGCGAGGGATAAGACAAGGCGAATAGAGTTCATCTTGGCGACAGGGGCAAATGTCTCAGTGTAATCAATACCCTCAACCTGTGAAAAACCCTTCGCAACAAGACGTGCCTTGTACTTATCAATAGAACCATCAGCAGCAAACTTAGTACGATACAACCACTTGCATCGCACTAACTTTCTTCCCTTAGGAAGCGAACAAAGATCCCAAGTATGATTCTTCATCAAAGAAGAATACTCCTCCTCCATAGCACTGTCCCACTCAGTATGTCCTGTCGCTGCCCCAAATGTCTGAGGATCACCACAAATAGCATGACTCAGAAGACTGGAACCTGCAATATGAGACCGGGTGCGACGAGAGGTGGAAGGGTCACCAGCCAGAGATCCTGCAGCATCAACTGTAACACGAGCCCATCTAGGCATCTGTGGAGGATCCTGTGGTGGAGGTAAATGGGGATCACCAAGATCATCATCCTCATCATCCTGAAACACAACTGGAAGAGAGGAGGGAGTAGTGGTGAGTGAAGTAGACTCTGGAAGCAGGGTATCTACTGCAGGAAGGCGCTCATCAAACTGGACATCCCGTCGAAACAGGACCTCTCTGGAATCAGGATCAAACAACCTATATGCCTTAACATCCTCGCAGTAGCCAACAAAAATGAGGTGTCGGCTCTTCCGCTCCATCGCTTTCCTCTGAGCGTCAGGCACAAATGCCCATGCTTCACTACCAAAAACTCGAAATGAAGATACATCAGGCTTGACATGAGACCAAGCCTCCTCAGAAGTCATATGTCGAACTACCTTGTGAGGCATCCGATTCTGAATATAGTTGGCACAATTGACTGCCTCTGCCCAAAAGGACGAATCCATGGACCTGGACTGTATCATACAATTAGCCATCTCCCGAAGTGTTCTGTTCTTTCTCTCTGCCACACCATTTTGCTGAGGGGTGTAGGGCACTGAAAACTGATGCTGAAGACCATGTTCAGAGCAAAAATCTCGGAAAGCCTGGTTCACATACTCCCCCCCATTATCTGTGCGTATCCGGCGAATAGAAAGACCAGATTGCTTCTCCACAAATGTCTTAAAGACTCGAAATGAATCAAAGACATCAGACTTGTACTTCAAAAAGTACACCCATGTGCACCTGGAGAAGTCATCAATAAATGTGAGCACATATCTGGCACCAGAAAAAGAAGGAGTAGGAAAGGACATGAGGTCATTGTGAATCAACTCCAATGGTGCCAAAGCACGAGTAGCTCGTCCCTGAGGAAAAGGATCCCTATGTTGTTTGCCAAGAACACAACCCTGACAAACCCCATCAGTGCAAGTAATCTGTGGAAGCCCAAGAATAAGTGCCTGTGTGCTCATCTGCTGAAGATATCTGTAATTGACATGGCCCAAACGCTCATGCCAAAGTCTACTCACTGAATCTGCATGTGCTATAAGACAGGAACCTGTGCCAACAGAAGACTCAAATCCATCAAATCTGTATAGGCGGGATGCAGTGTCAACACTCCCAGTGGCCACAATCATCTCAGTATCATGTAAGTCCCGAATAACCACATCATGTGGTGAGAACTCAACTGTCTTACCAGAGCCAGAGTGGAAAATCTGATAGATAGACAGAAGGTTCGTCGAAATGTCGGGGACAAAAAGAACATCCTAAAGAGAACCCCCAGCTAATGCAACTGAACCAGAACCCAAAACCGAAAGATGAGATGAGTTCCCAACAGCAATCTGCGAAGTAGCGCAAGGAGCAATTGAGGTGACCAACTGCTGAGTGTGAGTCATGTGGTGAGAAGCACCGGAATCAAGAATCCAGGTGGGCCCAGAAGTCATAGCTCGTGCAGTAAGAGCATGACCTTTCCCTGCAGGGGAGGAGGTGGACTGGGGAGCTGAAATGTGATGCTCCTGCATGGCTTCCTCTAAAGCCTCCAAACGTTTCCAACACCTGGAAACGGGATGTCCATCCTTGCCACAAAAGCTACAGGTCTCAACTGATTTCTTCTTAGTCTTGGAGGTAGACTCAGTAGACTTCGAAGAAGATTTACCCTTAGAAGGGTTTGCTGGAGGTTTGGAATCATTTTTCTGTGCAGGTTTGGAGGAAGACTCATTGCCTGCGGAATCTTTCTTCGGTTTGCCTTTCTATTTTGGTTTCCCCTGTGAAGACTGAGCAACCAACGCTTGGCTAGAAGAGCCAGAAGCATCCATCTGTTGGATCTTTGCCTGTTCCCGTGTCAACCGATCACAGAATGTCTCAAAAGAAGGCATGGTGTGCCTAGCACCCAAAGCATCCATGGTGGAGTAGAAAGTGGAAGAAAAGATCTGATACTGTCCTCACAACTTTGAGAGTATCAAGAAGATACACTCATCATCTGTCTTTGTTTTCCCACATCCCTGCAAAACTGAACGCAGAGACTTGAACTTCATCAAGAAGTCCTCAATGGTGGGAAAGCTGGTAGGAGTCAAAGTAGTCAACTCTGCATCAAGCTGAAGTGCCCTGAACTCATTAACTGTGCCAAACAAATCTGAAAACTTGCTCCAAATGGCCCTAGGAGTGGTCAAACCTTCCAAGTGAAAGAGGAGACTGTCGGAGATGTTCAGTGCAATCAAGCCCATGGCTTCATCCATCTTATTCCTGTGCTGAAGAATCTCAAAGGGACGTTGCAGGACAGGTTGGTTCTCATCCAGACATGACCATAAGCCACGTGACATAAGAAGTCTGGTCATGTGTGCTTTCCAGGTATGATAATTATGCGGTGTCAGCCGGGCCACAGAGGGATCCGACATTGAGAGAAGAAGAAGACAGAAGTAGAAGGGTCTTTTCTGAAGTAAATTACAGAAAGGAAAAACACCCCCCCACAATGTATAAATCAAACCCCCGTACAGCAAATAACTGAAAGCACAAAAAAAAATGAGGAGAAAACCTGGACTCCAGAAGCAGAGAAGGAGGAAAGGAGAAGCCTTGACTTTGACGCTAAAAAAGAGAGCTCAAATGGCTGAATCAGCAAACCAAACCAGCATCATTGCGTCCGTCTCGGAAAGACCTTTCCGGTGATATATCATATGTCGATTTTCGAGTCCGTATGAACCCTGTAGGAGCAAAAATGCCCAAGTACCCCCAAATGTAAGCTCTCTGGAAAAAAACTAGGGACGACAAAAAATTTGACGGCCGTATGACCGTCACTGGGCCGTCGCTGACGTCAGCATGATGTCAGAACCGTACCGTCAGAAAAAATTTTAAAAAACCCGCCAGAAATTTTTTTACGGCGCCGAAAAAAAAGAGGTGACGTCAGCTTGTGATGTCACCTGCTGCAGTGGCCGGCGGAGCAGCGGCGGCAGCCGAGCGCGGTGGCTCAGCGGCGGAGCCCGGCGGCGCAGCGGGGGCGCGCTGCCCGGCAGCCGCTGCGGGTGGCGCGGTGGCGGTGCGTCCTTTTTTTGTTAAAAAAACCTTTTTTTTTTTGTTTTTCGAGAATTTTTTTCTCGATTTTCGAGCCGTACGGCCCTGGTAGGTAAATTTTTTTCCCTGTGGTCACGGGGGCCAAACTGAGTCGAGTTTTATATGATTTCGACTCTCCCGGACCTTCTGAACGCAATGGCGGAGTCCTTTTCTGCTCAATCTGCTCCAGAAGATCGTGCCTCCTTCAAAGTGACAGAAAACCCCAGAAACAAGCTGTGGCTGTCGTCTTCGAATCCAGGCTCCAAGAACTTCAACCTCGGCAGCGGCAGGGAGGCTCTGATACCATGTAAGATTTCACAAATGTGCAAATCCACAAAAAACCAAGATCACCTACAAGCAAAATACCAGAAGCTGGAGCGAAAACCTAAGAGAGAGAGAGAGCAAGGGTTTTGAGAATCTCAGCGGAGTGAGAGCAAAATTGTATTTCCCAAAAGTATAAACAATAATTACAAATAGCGGCTTATAAGGTGAGAAACCCTAAAGCCGGAGAAAGCTAGGTTTGTGCATTTAATAATTAATAAACATATTAATTATTATGCACCTAAATGACAAGCTTAAGTGAAAAAAGAATAATAGTGACCTTTAATAATTAAATCAGATAGACTTAATTATAAAGGTAAATATACTATTACTCTAACAGTTTTATGGAGGAGATCATACTTGACACAATTCGCATCTAGAGATGTGTGTAGAAGGACATGATACAAGTTATGATTTACATGGTCTCTTTGGTATTGGTTATCTTCCTGGATGTTTGGTTGGGTTTGAGATTGGTTGGAGTTTGTGATCACTGGTTTGTGTTCATGTGTGTCATGTGAGAGATGACATGGTTATTCCTTTATCTCTTTTCTTTGTTGGTTTTGGAGAACTTGAGGGAGTGTTTGAGACTTGTTGTGAGAGTTTTTCTTGAAATATATTGGTTTATATGTTGCACATTATTGTAGATGTCCTTGATACTACATGGATTCACTTCTATGAGATGTTGTGAGTGGATTCAATTCCAATAAGAATACCCGTCTTTATAGTTGGTTATAACTTTGTTCTTTTCTCAATAGGAATGTGACAATACACAAGGTATCCAAAGACCCAAATGTGCCCCAAATCTTGTTTCTTACCTCTAAATGCCTCTTCTGGAGTCAAATTTCCCAACATTTTGTCAGGGATCCTATTCTGCAAATACACAACTGTATTGCAGGCTTCTGCCCACAAGGACCAAGGTAGATCCTTATCATGAAGCATGACCATGGCTGCTCCAGCTATAGCCATGTTCTTTCACTCAATAACCCTATTCTATTGAGGGTTTTACATAACTATCAACTCTTTCTTGATACCTTCGTGAGCACAAAATTCATTGAAGGCATTTGAGGTATATTCACCTCCATTATCAAACCTCAAAATTTTGATCTTCCTCCTTTTTGGTTCTCTACAAGAGCCTTAAACTATTTGAACCTATTGAAGACCTCATCTTTGTTCTTCATAAAATATATTCACGTCTTCCTAGAGAAATCATCAATGAAGATAACACAATACTCGTACCCATTCAAGGATCCTGTTGACATAGGACCACACACATCTGAGTATACAAGATCCAAAATCCCTTCAGATCTACTGTTAGTACTTGGAAAGTTGGCCTTGGCATATTTCCTAAGAGCATAACCCCTGTACACCTCATTCTTTTCTCTCTTCATCTCAAGAAGTTGCATCACTATTTCCTTGAGCACATTAAGTGCTCCATGGTGAAGATGATCCATCCCATTGTACCAAAATTCTCCTTTCCCTCTACAACTTCTTACCAATGCATGACGTGCTAGCTCAAATTGTAACTGAAATAAGTTGCCATGTTCTTAACTCCAATCACTTTTACAACTTTGGAATCCTTGGGATGAATATGGACTTTTCCCAGTTCTCAAAGGTCACGATGAAACCCTTGTCTTCCAAAGTAGAAACCAAGATTAAATTATTTTTCATGTCAGGGACATACAACACATTCTCCACCAACAAGGGTTTGCCAGACTCCCTTTGAAACTTGACAGTGCCAACACCAGTTGCATGGTACTTGGCATTGTCTTTGAGCTCAATATAGAAATATAGCATCTTCTCCTCCAACTTCGTGAAACATTCTTTGACTCCCATCATGTGGCAAGAAACCCCACTGCCAATATACCATACCTTGTTGGCAACTGAACTTGAGAGATAGGCAATGAGTGAAAACTCATTCTCAAAGCGTGATGCAAACTCGTCCACCTCGTCTGTAGCAACAACTTTCTTCTTTTGATTTTCCTTATTTTTCTTATTCTTATTCAGACATTGACTGGCATAGTGACCCATCTAATAGTAGAAAAAAACATTTTATCTTGCTCAAATCATTCTTCTACCCACTCTTGGAAGAAGAACCTTATGTTTTCCCTTTATTAGACTTCTACTTACCCTTGCTTATAAGAGCAAGATTTTCTTTGTCTTGACCCTTCTTTTTATGGTCTCCTTGATGAGCACCTTCACGGATTTCCTCTTGATCAAAATCACCCCATAGCCTTGTTCAATTAGGCAGTCGATCTCTATCGACAACACACTTGATACAAAATTCTCAGTTCTTCAAAAACCATTCAAGGCTATATGCACCAACTCATCTTCAACAATCATCTCTCCAACAACAGTCAGTTCATCTCTAACTTGTCATCTTGAACAAGTAAGAGGTCACACTCTCACCTTTGGATATCTTGGTATTATGCAATTTGTCCTTGAGCATCATCTTATGACTCTAGTAGTCACTCTAATAAAGTCTTGTGACCGTATCCCACATCTTCTTAGTGGTGTCTTCCATGGATAGATAAGGAATTAAATTATCTCTTACTCCATCAAGAATGATCCTCTGAGCCTTGGTCTCATTGACTTCTTGTGAATCCAAAGCAACATGATCATTCATAGGGGGTGTCACTACTATACTACCATAGATCCACAACCTATTCTCCTTGAAACCAGATGTAATTTGAACCTTCCACTGTAATAAGTTAGATGCACCCTAAAGCCTATCCTCCTTGAAACCGGATGTAATTTGAACCTTCCATTGTAATAAGTTAGATGCACCCTAAAGCCTATCCTCATATCAAACACTAGTTGCCATAGTCACAAAAGAAACTGGAAATGGAAATATTTTTTCCCCCTAAAATTTGCATCAAAATTTTTGGCTTTGTATTAAGAGTTTAGAACTCTGATAACATATTAATTTTTTATAACCCAACTACAGATTAATTGCATAATAAATTCATAGATTAGAAACTCTATTTGATTTATAACAATCAATACTCTAGGTTAATTAACAACAAATAATAGCAGAAGAAAAAACAATAACAAAAGTCAATCACAAAAAAGACAATAACACAGATATACCCAAGAAACCCCAATGTGGGAAAAACCTACAAATGTTAGATCTTCTATTTAGCCTACCAACAAACTTTCTGTTCAAAAAGACAATCCAAATTTTCTATAAGAATCTTACATATATAGAGCCCAACTACTTTAATTAGCTTGCAAGAAAAGAATCTTTCCTTTCCTTTCCTTTCTTTGGCTTTAAATCATATATACAATCACTCTTGATTTACTCAACCTCACAAATTTAGAAATATTATTTTAAAAAACAAAACACAAAGTTGTTGCTTAATATCCAACTCACGTTGTTTTAAAAAAACTCCACTCCACTTTTCAAGCTAAACAAAAAATCAACACCTTATACTTTGAGTGGGTAATATGTGACAATGGAATAAGTGTAAATGAAAGCCACAATTGATGCAAACTGACATAAATTGTCAATTACAGAGAAACAAAGTTTACAAGTGTATTTCTAAAAAAAGTTTACAAGTGTATTTCTAACCTCTTTTGGCAGCCAATGCTATATTCTAGAAGTAGTGAATGGAGATTACCCTAGTATTGAAACTCACATAACCCGACACCCTCCCAAATCAAGTTTGAAATTCATGTTAAATCAGGTATTGCCCTTTCACAACCTGAAATAGTCTTGGTACTGATATCAATCCCACAAGACTAAAGGCGGCCAACAATCATGCTAACTTTACCATATTTGTTTTTCTTATGTGCATTGTAGGCTCTCACGTACTGTTCACATGTTGTACAATTGTCTTGACCTAGTTAAAACATTATAAAACCTACAACACTGTAACATATAGGAAAAAAACACAATTTTGTAAGGTTCTGCATTTGGTCCTAACACATCTCTTCCTTCTGACAACCTTCTCTGTATTTTTCTAGAGACTTGTGCCAACACCTCTATTTTGGTGCTTTCTCTTGTCTTAAATTTGCATTGAAGAACTAGAAGCTCCCTGAAACAACTAACAAGCCAATCTACACTAAGTGCTATTAATAATTTATTATAATCAATTAACATTCGAGAAAGTTGTCTATAAAAGTATTGTGAAAAATATTGATAAGGAAATTTGAATGTTTGATTGGTTACATCAGCATTGATTAATCATTAGTTAATAGAAGAGCCCTCCACAATAATTCTCTGCTATGGCGGGACATAACAAGACATGCAATTATCATTTTAACTGTTCCACTGAAATTAAAAGTCGCTAGGGGAGAGGACCCACTAGTTGAACACGTTCCAATGGTTGTGATAGTAGTTCTTAACTTAATACCCATAGTTGTTGATTTAATATCCAATATTTTTGACGACATTGTACCAATAGTTGTGACTTTAAAGTTGTTTTTGCTGATGATGACTACCCATAATTGAATGAAATGTACCCTTTGTTTTAAAAAATAGCCAATAGTGTGATGCCACATCAGCTGCACAACTATTGGGGTCCCTAATTCACTATGATTGGTCTCACTTTTTTTTTGGGCTGTTTTGGACACCTTGGCAAAAAACATGCTGAAGTGGCATCATATTTGATGATGTGGCTCTGAAAATTTAGTTATAAGCAGGAGACTCACCAAGTAAGCTACTGTAAAAAAACATGGGAGTGATTTAAAATTTCCATGTAGGTTTTTGAAAAGCCCGAAATTAGGGTGCACAACTAGTAGGTCCTCTCCCCTACCTAAGAACCGGCGTATGAGAGATTAGAAAACAACTCATTAGTGAAGCGCTTACGTGGTCAGCCGGCCAATTTGCACCGCCTAGTGACGTTGCCTGTCACACCCAATGAAGGTCCCTCTTCTATTGCCCGTATATCTATGTTGAACATACACGGAAATCAACCATATAAGGCGAGAAAAGTATAGAAAAGTATACTGCCGTCAAAGTAATCCGATTCTGATGGAATAATGATTACACAGTTTTGATTTAATGAAACAAAATCCAATGCTTGGATTCTCCCGCACTCTGCAAACTAGTTGTATTAGGTTTTAAATGCAGTAAGCGGTTGTGTTAGCATTTAAAGCACTATGGTCATTTCTGTGTTGTCACATCTACATTAGTTCCGTCTCATTGAATCAAAACAAAAATAATTTTGGCAAAAATGTACCACCCAGTTTGGTTACCTGGATGAACAATCGTTTCGCTTCAACGTTATCACAGGGCAAGATCACTTGTGTTCTATTTTATTGGCACACGATTTTAAATTATGGGATTTGATTTAGATAACGGCAAATTTTATTTTTTAGATTTGTGAAAATACAGTTATTTTCTTACAATTTTTTTTTAAAAATTTTAACTACAAAATATTTTGAAAGAAAATGTTGAAAATTTAGCCAAAATATGTTGCATTTTCTGTAAGGAGCTGCGTCCTTCACATATCAGGGTGTGCAGTGCCCAAAACACGTACTTATAGTGATATTTATGTCCAATACGTATTTCACCTCTGCACCATCTATCTAGTATCTCACCGTTCAAGGTAATAACTTCATTTATGAGTAAAATTGCTTTAAATTATCTCACATCAGGTGTCTTACGCAACTCCAAGGTTTCTGACGGCGCTGGAGACTGGTGGAAGGTTACACTATCTCTCACAATTAATGGATATCTGTTGTACAAATTCTGGCCACTGTCGACTTGTTTTAGCATCTTTATGAGTTCTTATTATTAAAATTGTAAATTGTTGAAAGACGTGAGAGTAAAATTTGTCAAATGTTGATGGCAAAAAAAAATATAATTCAGGTAATCTTGTTCAGTATAAACTTGTCAAAAATCAGCTTTTCATATTAAAAGTAAAGTAATTGTTTCACTTAGTTTTCATAATATTATTGTGAAAATCAAGATTGAAAATTATGGGTCCCCACTTTAAACCATGATAAAATATAAGAGGAGATATTTATAAATTGCAGTCTACGAGTATCACCTAAATTCAATGAGTGCTAAGTGTTTGATTCATTCTCATGAGAGCTGTGTTCGTGTGAATCACTATTCATGAAACATGGGTCAATGAGTTTGCCTCAAAAAACTACACAATTGAATCTTGATAGCAATATCATAATTTGACTTACTATGGAAAATATTTGATACTTACCAATTGCTGACCTTAAAGGGCTTTCTAGTGAATAGTTCATAAGGCGCAACAGTTGGTGAAGGTTCTGCAAATGGGGTTACATGGAATATCACAATTCTATGAGCAGTCCCAAAGATGTACTTGAGACTTGGACAAAAGAAAGTTACTTAAGTAGTTGAGCCATCATGAATTTTAGTCTTTCACCCTCTCCCAATTTGTAGCGCATGAGTTTCCAAGTCAACATTTGAATAGAGGAGACAACTCACCAGTTGTGAAAATTTCAAATCACCCCCAATTTTTTACAGAAGATTACTTGGCAAGCTCTTACTTATAACCAAGGTTTGAGGGCCGCATCATCAAATATGATGCCACATCAGAATATTTTTTGCCAAGGTGTCTAACAGTCCAAAAAAAAAATGAGACCAAAAGATATGCAAAAACACCCATACTTGAACAAATATTTTACATTAATGGTTTGTATTAAATTGATGCAATGTGAAAAAGAATGTAGCAAATAATATATTGTTTATGGCCTGTATTAAATTGTAAATAAATTTTTCCTAACATTAGAAACATGTCAATAGTAATTTAAATAATAATTAGATCTCACACATTACTAACTTTTGAAAATAAAGAACTTACTTTTTGGTCAAATAAAGTCCCAAAAAGTTTACATTAGATTAAATGGTTCTCTTTTGACATAATTTCTCTAATCATTAGTAATCACAATAATATATAAACATTGAATTAAATTGTAAAAAATAAAAATAATTTATTAATCTAACTTTTATTAGTATAATAATTAACAAGTGCCACGTAGTGGCCAAGTACTTTGTAATTAATTTTAAGTTTAATTTTTCATATAAATTTAATTTTAATTTTAATAAATTTATTATAATATATAAGATATTTTAATTAATTATATAATTATAATTTTTTATATAATGATAATTGTAGTAATAAATAATTTTTAAAATTATAATTATATAAACAATTATTGATTGCAAATTATAATTAATTTAAACCTCAATTTTAATTTTATTTGTAAATATAACAATAGTGCTAATTTTATTTTATTGATATATATTTTTTATTACATATGATTAATATTATTGTATATATAATATAGTATTATTATATTATACATAAATTATAATTATAATAAAATATATTTTAGAATGTATAATAATTATAAATATAATATTATTATTTTAATTTATATTGTAATCTATATTATAATAATATATAATTTTATATCTTAGAAGATTATATAATAGAAATATATATTATTTTTATTTAACATTTTCAATTAATGACAAAAATTACATTTAAAAAATATACTGTTTAAAATATACAATTTTATATTAATTAAACTTAATTACATTAAATAAACTCATGTAATATAATTTAAAATTTAAAAATTTTAATATACAATTAATATAAAAAAGAAAAAGATTAATGAAAATCTAATTAAAGATAGAAACAAAAATTGTTTCCAAGCCGAAACTATGCAATATGGAAGGAGCAATGCATTTTCATTAAAACAAACGTGGTAAATTTTAATTGGTTCACTTTTTAATAAGACTTCAAATGATTTAGCCAATCAAATGATAGAAAAATAATTTCTATAAATTATAAAGTTAAAAATATTGCATCTAACTTTACAAAATATAAAATATACTACAAAATACATAATCTAAAAAATTCTAATTGGTTTAACACTAAAAACTCAAAACCGATGCAATAGTACTTACTTAGCCTATCAGAAATCACCTACATCTTTGAGCAAATTTACCTTTTTACCTACCTATTATTTCCCCTCTAATTTTATGTGTAAGATCCTTCCATATACATAATATCCTTTCTTACATCCTATTATGTATCAACTTACTTTTAATTTATGACATTCCATGCATTAATTTCAACTTCTTAATAACACATCAACTCTACCTTGATTAGACAGTCATTCTTCCAATTTCTATAATAGAAGGTGATTCAGATTGGATTAATAATATACATAAGAAGAGTTGACGAATTATAACAGTCATTCAACTTTATAACAATATCTGAATTATATGAAACACGTAAAAAGATGTACAGGTAAACAATCCCTTAAATTGAGATAGTTCATAATACAATATCGATTTCATTTCTTTACTTTAACACTATAGTAAATAGAAAGTCTCAATAAAAGAGTATATTGTTCTTCATAAAATTCCTTTACTTGAACACTACAGTAAATTGAGATAGCTCAGAATATTTAGCAAAGACTGAAATGTTTTATTTTCTCCCATAATATAAAATGTGGAATAGAAGATTTGTCGCTTAAACTCACTAAGTAAATATCAAATGCCTACAATGCTGAAAGAGACAATTACCTCTTTTACTAAACTCTTTTATCTAAAATGTTATTGCCTGTAAAATTCCATGAAAATACAATCTATCTTACTCTTCATACATTTTATACCATTCTTAAGTGTCATCTTCAACCTTTATCCTCACCTGCAATGCTTTACAAACTCTCCTCAACATACAACACATAACTGAAAAGTGACCGCCTATACCATTCACCTCTGCTCTGAGCTTTAAAGCCATTCAATAAAGATAACTTTCTTTACCTAATTAAAAAGAAAATTTGACATTTTTTAAAATCCCAATCTCCGTTTTCAAACCATATTCCATGAAAGAACAATTGCAGTTCCTTTTTGAGCAGTTCCTCACCAGACTCTTCGTTGTTGAAAGTAAATTGCAGACCCAAAACTAATTAAAGATCAAAAAATGCACAGACAAGAGACACAATATTTATAGTGGTTCATCTAGCTATTCTGGATTGCATCCACTTTCAAGCAGGATAGATATCTCTATTGAAAATAATGTCTGTTGCGATGTTACAGCGGCTCTCAGCTATTTGTTTTCATATTACAATGCATGGTCAAAGCATCTTCGTAACACCTGCGGATGACATGAAATTGACGGTTACAGACAACAAAGATTGGGCTTCACAATTGTCTGCAGAGCCGTTACTCTGCAGAACTGTTACAATCTCCCACTTGAAGTTCAATCAGTGCTACGAGGTGAGTTGTTCAGAGATATCTCCCACTTGGTGCTTATGGCTATGTCGTCACAATGCTGAGAGAAGTCCTATAGAATTCGAACTTCTTTCGCGGTACAACCTTGGTGAACACACTGGCCGGATTGACCTTTGTATCAATCTTCTCTAATTGTAATCTTCTCTCTTCAAGAGCATGCCAGATGAAATGAAATCTAGTTTCAATGTGCTTTGTGCGATTGTGGAAAGCTGAATTTTTGGCCAAATGAATGGCGTTGTTTCTAATAGAAAATAGAGTAAATGTGGATTGTTTAAATCCCAACTCTCCAAACAATCGCTGTAACCATATCAGCGCTTTAGCTCCCTCAGTGAGAGCAATGTATTAAGCCTCGGTGGAGGAAAGAGCAACCACTTGTTGCTTCCGAGAAGTCCAACTAATCGCTGCCCCGACAAAAGTAAACACATAGCTTGTTGTTGACCTCCTTGTATCTAAATCTCCAACCATATCAGAATCAACATATCCGCAAATATAAGGGGCCTTACTGTTAAAATATAAAACATGAGAGGAAGTGCCTCTCAAATACCGAAGAGTCCATTGAACTGCTTGCCAATGAGTTTTACCAGGATTACTCATAAAACCACTCACAACTTTCACTGCATGAGCAATATCTAGACGTGTGCTAACCATGGCGTACATCAAAGTCCCAACTACTGAAGAATAAGGAATGCCAGCCATCTCTTGTTTTTCTTCCTGAGTAGAAGGACACATTTTTGAAGACAATAAAAAATAATCAGCCAATGGAGTGGCAACCGATTTTGCATTTGTCATATTAAATTTCTCTAAGACTTTGAAAATGTATTTTTCTTGAGATAACTTTATTTCTCTCTTATGTCTATCTCAGATTATATCCATCCCAAGAATCCTCTTCGCTGCCCCTAAATCTTTCATGGCAAAACGAAGAGACAAGTGTGTCTTCAGCTCATGAATGACTCTCATACTGTTACCAGCAGTCAACATATCATCAACATACAATAGCAAGATCACAAACTCACCAGTTGGAAGCCTTTTGAAGTATACACATGGGTCTGATTCGTAGCGAGTAAAACCTTGTTGAGTCATGAAGTTATCAAACTTTAAATACCATTGACGCGGGGCTTGCTTCAGCCCATAGAGACTCCTCTTTAACTTGCAAACTAAGTGCTCCTGCCCTTGTTTTACAAAGCCTTCCGGTTGTTCCATATATAATTCTTCATCAATGTCCCCATGTAAGAACGATGTTTTGACATCAAGTTGCTCAAGCTCGAGGTCCCACGCTCCTGCCATGCCAAGTACCAAATGAATGGTCTCCATTTTAACCACTGGAGAAAAAATCTTATTGAAATCTACACTTTTTTGTTGAGCAAATCCCTTCACTACCAATTTGGCCCTGTATCTCTTCCGTCCACCATCTTCCTCTTTTATACGATATACCCATTTATTTTTCAATGCTTTGCGGTTTGGCGGAAGGGAAAACAGATCCCAAGTTTGATTCGTGTGTAAAGAATCCATTTCATTGCGCATTGCATCCAACCAGAACACCGAATTAACATCAGCACATGCTTGTTTAAAGGTTTGTGGTTTTGCCTGATCAGAACACAAAGAAAATAAAAGTTCGTAATCATCAAACTTTCGAGGGCGTTTCCTCTCTCTAGTAGACCTCTGTAAATTGATATTTTGATTTGGGTGACCACAAAAATCCTCTATATGTGCAACCTCTATATTTGAAGTGACAGGTATCCCACTAACATTTTGCTGTGGTGATAAATTGAATTCCACATATGGTGAACATCCTGCCTCACATGGAGGACACCCTTCTTCCCTTATATTTCCTGTCGCGGGTGCTTGTTGGATAGACTGTGGCCTTTGGTGTGTACTGGCCACAGGGTGTGGGAACAGCAGCGGATGCTGCCCATGCTACTAAGGCTGTTCACGCAGCAGAGAGTCTCCCTTCTGCTGGCACGACAAAGAAAGATCACGGGACTGAGGCTGCAGAGGTGGCTCTACCTGTGGGAGAGGAGAGCTCCACAGTAGAGTGTCTAGCATGGGGGGAATGACCAAAGGCATAGGGTCATGCTGGGCACGCAGAGACAGTTCAACGCATAGGGGAGTTTGGTCCACGTGAACTACCGTGGAGTCCTTGTGGATAGCTGGAGGTTGCGTGGGAAATGACTGTTGAAGGGGCGTGGGAAACAGAGTTTGCAAGGGCTACGTAGAGATTATTGAAGTCTCGGTGGAATTTGGTGAAATTGGCAGCGTAGAAACAATGGCAGGTTGCATGACCATTTGAACTGGCATTGGAGTAATGATAGAGTATGGACTTACATTTCCTGGGGGCATAGGTGTAGTAGATGGATGGAAAGTAACGCGGGGAGTTCGCTGTATTTGAGTATTGCCATTGTCTGCTAAATCAAATTTAATAAAATCATCAGAATTAGACTTCTGATTGTGCAAACCTGAGAATGATTTCTCATTAAAGACAACATCCCAACTCCGTATCACTCTCTTGGTGATTGAATCCCATAGACGATAACCAAATTCATCCTCACCATACCCCAAAATATATGCATCTTTTGGATTTAAAATCCAATTTCGTTCTCTACTCCTTGTTAATGTGAGCATATGCATCGCACCCAAAAACACGCAAGTGAGAAAAATAAATTCTCTTACCAGCCCACCGCTCTTTCGGAATATCAAAATCTAGACGTGACGGAAGAGCTCGGTTTATTAAATAAACCGTTGTATTACATGCCTCTACCAAGAATTCCTTCCCCAAACTGAGATTAGACAACATACATCGAGCTCTCTCCAAAATAGTCTGATTTAACCTCTCAACTGCACCATTTTCTTGAGGTGTATAAGGGACTGTTTTAGTCCTCCGAATACCATGATCTGCACAAAATTGGTCAAAATTCGAAGAGAAAAACTCACCACCATTGTCCGTTAGTAGACATTTTATTTTTCTTCCAATATGATTTTCCACCTTAGCTTTAAAGCTTTTAAATTTTTAAAAAACTTCTAATTTCTTATTTAACATATAAACTGAAACTTTGCGAGTGCAATCATCAATAAATGTGACAAAATAATTAGCACCACCGATAGAAGTTACCTCCGTAGGACCGAAAACATCGGAATGAATGAGCTCTAATGGAGATGATTTCTTCTCATGACTTGTCCTTACGAAGTTGGTGCGATTTTGCTTGCCGTAAAGACAATGCTCACACAATTCCAAATCAACTGATTTTAAACTCGGAAGTTGGTCTCTTTGAAGCATAACTTCAAGACCTATTTTGCTCATATGACCGAGCCTCTTATGCCAAAGTTCGGCATTGCTATCCGTAACCGCCATGGCTGCTCCCACTTCACCATTACACTCTAATGTGTATAAACTTCCAGTTTTGTGCCCTTTTGTTAAAATCAATTGACCTTTGGACACTTTCCAAGAAGCTAAATCAAAACTAACATTGCAGCCTTGTGTATATAACTGACTAATAGAAATTAGATTACGCTTGAGTGTAGGAACATGCCTAACATCTTTTAAAATCCATTTGCTTCCATTTTTCAGTGACAATAAAATATCCCCTTTTCGCATTATATCACATTCTTTATTATCCCCAAGAAAAACTTTGCCAAACATACCTTCATGGTAATTTGTGAAAGCACTCCGACATGGAGTTGCATGAAATGAGGCTCCGAAATTGAGAAACCATGAATTTGAATCTGTGTTGCCGACTGCAAGTACCAAAGCTCCATCAGTTGCAGCATTAACTTCGGCATTGATAACATTATTTTGAGCCCCTTTATAGTTCCAACATTACTTCTTTGTGTGCCCAGATTTTCCACAAAACCAGCATGTGCCATTTCTTCCTCTCGATTTTGAGTGATGACTTGATCTACCTCTTCCATTGTTATTATTGTTATTTCTTCCTCTCTCATGACTTCTACCTCTATTGCTTGTGCTCACAGCTGTTAGAGCATCACCGAAAGAGGGTTCTTGATGTTTTCTTCACATGTCTTCACTAAGTAATGTGGCTGCGACTTCATCGAATTTCAGCTTGCTCTTGGCTGGAACTAAAGTGCTCACAGCCATTACAACTCCTTTCCAGCTATTCGAAAGTGAGCATAATAATAAGATTTCCTTTATCTCATCATCTAATGTGATGCCAACTGAAATTAGTTGAGTAACTAAAATATCGAACTCATTGAGATGATTCGATATCACTCCTCCTTCTTTCATTTTCAGATTATATAATTTCTTGATGATGAATACTTTGTTCGATGCTGAAGCTATTTCATATAGTGAAGATAACTTATCCCACAGTTCTTTTGTGGTCTTCTCTATCGAAACATTGAAGAGCACATTGCTTGATAAAGATAAGATGATCATTGCCTTTGCTTTCTGATTGATCTTCCCCCAATCTTCATCCGACATCAAACCCTTTCCTTTTGTTTTTCCAAGTAGTGCTAGTTGCAAATCCTGCTTGATAAGCAGATATTCAAATCTGTACTTTCCATAATCCAAAGTTCTACCCTGAAAACATTTCAATCTTCCATTTGTCTGCTTCATCCATGGCGCTTGCAAAACCTCACCGATTTCTAGAAAAATCGAATGAGCTTAACTAGCTCTAATACCAATTGTTGAAAGTAAATCGCAAACCCAAAACTAATTAAAGAACCAAAAATAGAACATAAAATAAAAGATCAAAAAATGCACAGACAAGAGACACAATATTTATAGTGGTTCATCCAGCTATTCTGGATTACATCCAATTTAAAGCAGGGTAGATATCTCTATTGAAAATAATGTCTATTGCTTACAACAGCTCTCAGCTATTTGTTTTCATATTGCAATGCATGGTCAAAGCATCTTCGTAACACATGCGGATGACAGGAAATTGACGGTTATAGACAACAGAGATTGGGCTTCACAATTGTCTGCAGAGCCGTTACTCTGCAGAACCGTTACATTCAACAAGAAGAAAAACACAACATGAGCATTTCATGATAGTAAAGCTATTAAAAGGACCCTAAAAGATAACAAATGCAAACATTTTGTGTAGACGTGAACCGAGGTTCCGTGTAATCTATGACACAAACAAAAATACTAATTTGCATCAAAAGATCTAAATATTTTCTATTCAGCATTAAGCATTCTCCAAGATAGTTGACATTTAATTACAATCACAACTAAATTTGAAGGGTGAGGTCATAACTTGTCATAGAGCAAGATGTGCCAGCTAGATAGTTCAAGCAGTCTTCCACTACTATATTCGTTAGGAACATTCCAGAACGCTCTGCCACCTACGAGAATATATTTCCAAGGGAACCCTAACGTAAGAATATGAGTTTGATTTCCACAATTTCACAACCCAAAACTAAACAATGAAACAGTGTTACAAACTCCATTAAAATTTTAAAAAGTACCAGAAATTGCTCTACATAAACCCGAATTTAGAATCAATAGTTTTCCCATTATTTTATAGGAACTTCAATAAACTACTGACCTATTTTGATCCTGTACCTATTTTATTGATCAACTCTCCAAGTTTCATTGCCTTTAAAACTTACGATGTTGGCTTAATATCATTTCAAAAAAATTATGTTCCTCGTACATTAAATATTTATTGAATGAAATTGAAATAACAGCCTACGAACCATCCCAAAAAAGTGAAATAATGAACAAAAGTAGAAACAACGAATGGATTGAAATTTACCCTTCACTGGTTAAATTTACAACATCAAAATTCAATTTCGGTAGAACGAAAACACAAAGGGAAATAGACAAAATAATTTGCTAAACGGATTATAAAATTTGACTCATACATCCCTTACTTCAATGTATTAGACACAATTCACCCTTTTAACCCTTCCAACTGCAAATCAACCAAAAATAACTATCAATACAAACTTTAAAATTTAAAGTTCTTCACTGTAGCCAAGACTTTGTCCATTAAAGTTGAAATTTTAAAGGTTGGCGCAGTTGCGACATGTTTCTTCCTTCAGAGTATTTCGGGACAAGTTAACTTTGATTCCTGTACATTCTCGCTGAAATTTGAACAATTCATTTAGAAATTGCAGAGCAATTATGCCATCAAATCCTTTCTTCCGGGAAACTACCAAAGTTTCCATGGCAGGGGCATGTCGCGCAAGGTAGCTAAGGACAGGTATAGAGTCAAAAAATAAGTTCATATTTAGATGAACCCACTTTAGGTTTTCCAGTGAGAATGTTGCTGGCATTCGCCTAAATGAGTTCAACATATCCCAATCCCTGAAATCCTGCATTATACCAAAGAGTGCTTTTGATTAAAAAAAATCAGAAACATAATATTTGCAATAAAATAAGAGGTTACAAACTTACCGATACAGAGCAATCAGTGCTGTCTATGCACATTTGTTCTAAATCGGGAAATTCGCTTCCAACCTTTACACTATGGTAATAAATATAGTTCAACAAGGTAATTTTTCTCACTGACTTCAGAGTTTTAAACAATCAAAGATCTAGAATGTTTGTACATAGACCTAAACATGCGGGCAAGTCTATTTCCATTTCAAAAATTTCAACCCTGTCAAATAGCTTTTCTATTACTAATTTAAGGCACACCAATCGTGGGCAATTTGCTTTTACTGCATCGATTTTACAAGACAGATTGAGAGAAATAAGACTCTCAAAGCATATCTTCAATCTCTTAAGTCCATTGCATTTACACAAAGTTAAAGTTTCTAAAATAGGACACAATTGCAACATCAATTCGATGGTTTTGTCCTTCACTTGTAAATTAGACAATTTGAGCGTTGTCAAACAAGCAAAACCAGTAAAACAGTGGGGTATTTTTCTAAAAAGGAAATTATTGAGCGCCAAAAATCTAAGCTTGTCACATAAAAAAATGGACATGGGTACCTTATAAGAAGGTGAGGTGTCTTCTTTAATACTAATGTGTATCACATTTTTCAGAGCAGCAAGGTCAATCCACTCCCAAATCTTGTCACTTGTACAAGAGAAATTGCTAATCTCAAAAATTTCAAGGGGACCAGAATGAAGCTCAAAGATTCTATCAACAATTTGGGTACACGGGGAAGAGGAGAAATCTAATATAAGGTTGGGCAGAAATGTCCAAAGAAACTTCCATCTTTTAGACAGGACACAACACTGGATTGCTTGCTTGAAGGAAACTTTGCTCAAAATGGTGATCAACAAGCTATCTGGTAGATCAGTTAGCCCTAATCTATTTTTCTTATGAGCCATTACTTTTTCAAGAAAGTATCTAAAAAAGGTTAACGTGCAAGGAGAGAAATCAGTAGACTTTGTAAAATATTTAGGAGAGAAATCAAGGAGAGAAATCAGTAGACTCTGTATATAATTATGTACATGGATTAAGGCATTTATCTAGAGTAATGTGTATTATGAATTTATACTATTAAATTATTATATACAAACAAATAGATAACTAAAAATTGACATAATGCATCATTGTTATATAATCTAGGTTTTCTCAACATATCAATTTTCCATCCTAACTATGATAATCAATAATCTTAACATATTCAAACCTTCAATTTTGTATTTATTGCAAGATGTGTAACTCAAATTATTTTATGTTAGAATGTAGAGCAAGGATGCTCAAACACACCCATAAATGATAATAGGAATGATTTTCATTATGGAAATAAGAATTTCATATTATGTTATAAAATTTATAAAATCATTGATCATAATGAAAATATTATTAACCATGTCAATTCTGTTTGGTACTCTTCCTTGGATACTATTTCTTGGAAGAAGTATTTTCATATCCTCTGGAAAGGTCCTGTTGAGCCTAAAATCAAGTGTTTTAAGTGGCTGACTCTACTCGATAGACTCCCTATTAGAAAAGATGGTAACATGACTGATATTTGTAGCCTTTGTAGGCTTCCAGAAACTGGTAGACACATCTTCTTTGACTGCATCTTTGCTAAAGAAATTTGGAACATGTTTGGTATTTTTTACCCCTTAAATGTTAATATTTTGGAAATTGTTATTGGTCATATTACTGGGCTTAATAAGGATGCTAATTTATTATGGAACTTTCTCTCTTCTAACATCCTTTGGCAGATCTAAAAGTGCAGGAACGAGGAAAGGTATTAAGGCAGTCCTAGAGCTCTTACTGAGTTTTTTCAAAAACTCACATTTAAAAAAATCTTTCTGCAGGTCCACACTGTTATGATGATGGATAAAGAGAAGCTGAAAAGATTCTTGAGGGACGGGCACGCTACCTTTTTTGCTTACAAGCTTAAGCATGGATACAAGTGGTGAAAGACTTTTGATGATCTCCAAATGTTCGAGCAAACCTGCAAAAGACTGAACTATGAAATCAGACAGAACCTCAATTCCAAGAAAGATGAAATCTTAATACTTTCACAAATCCAAGAAAGGAAGAGCATCATTTGGATGGAGGGCCCTCTGGGGTGTACCGCTTCCAGGATTGATATCCATGATGATATTTTGCACTAGTTGTTTTCCTGTCCTTGTTTTTGCTTATGCTCTTGATACTCTGAGCTCGTGTTGAGGCTGGGTCTCTTTTTTTGGCTACTCTCGGATGATCTCTGATGTAATCTCTTTTTCATCTATCTATAATATAATATAAAAAATAATGTTAAAATTAATTGTTGAAATAATTTTTTTATATTATTTTTTATATGATATTAAATTTATATAACTATTTTAAATATATAAACTAAACAAATATAAATAATTTATAACATAAATATTTAATATAATAAAAATTAAAAATTGATTACAAAATAAATTTATAGAAATAATAAACTAAAGGCATATATTAAAAAAAAAATGGCGTTGATAGTATATATTAAAAATATGGGCCAACATTTCCTAAATGAAAACTATTGAACCATTTAAAATTATGAATTGTTCTCGAGAAAGTATAAAGAGAAAACTAAAATGAATACTTTATCAAGGGGAACACTTAGATTTTTTTTTCCAAAATCCTCTTATATATTATGTTGTCTTATATATTATGTAGTTTATTTTTCTAGCAGGTGTATGACCTATATAGTTCTAAACTAGAAAGGACGAATAATCGGCCATTTAGTCAATGTCCATAATTTATCCCTCAATTATTAATCTCCTCTCTTATAAAGATTATTTAACCGTAAAAAATAAATTCACAACTAATATTGGAAAATAACACAACTGCAACTTCACCAATAAAAACATAGAAAGAAAAAATGCAACACAATGACACGATATTTTTGAACAATTGTCCTTGGAAAAACCTTGAGGGGAAAAAATTAAGAGATACAAAATTCCTTACCTCTCAGTGGCAGAACCCCAACAATCTCCCAATTCCTCTTGCTAATATTCCTCCATTGCTATCCCCAACGCTATTATTGTGCCCTTGCTAACACTGCAAGACTTTTTTCTATCACTACAAACTCATTTGCTAACACTGCAAATGCTCTCCAACTTGTGATTGGTGTATTCTCCAAATTCCTACTGACCCCTTCTTATACTACTCTCATTGGAAAACCAATGGTCGAGATCAATTCTCAATCAATGGCTAAGATTAATAACCTCCTTACAAACCCTAACCAATTATTTACTATAAATTTCTAAAGAAATCAATTAATTAACAAATTTTGTTTTGTCCCTAACCAAAGAACAACTATTTGCTAATTATTATATATCAAGAACCAGTTCTCCTAGCTACTCAACTAACACTCCCTCTTAGCGAGGAAGTTGTTTTGCACAACACCCAACTTATCTCTGAAGAAAATGAATTTCATCTTCCCCAATGCCTTTGTTTGAATGTTTGCTACCTACTACTTTGTAGGTATGTATTGTAGCTAAACAAACCCCTATTGTACACAATCCATGATGAAGTGATACATGTATACCAAAAGGTGAGGTCACTTCTATAAACCATTACACTTGAGAGAATCCATGAAGAAGGAGATCTCAAGAAGTGACTTATAGCTTCCCATCCATGATATGCAAGAACCATATATATATTATGAATGGTGGCTCTCAAATGAACCTTAAAGAAAGACCCTTGCAAAGTGCACCATATAATGGAAGATTCAATGATAATGCAAAGTAGATCTAAGATGAAATGCAAGATTTAAGCTAAAATGATATGCAAGAATGCAAGGAAAGTAGATCTAAGCTAGATGGAGTAAGATAGATGCAAGAAAAAAAATTACAATGATGATGCAATACTTCAATACAAAAGATCTAAGAATGACATAGATCCAAGATGCGAAGATTGCAAGACTCCAAGATTGCAAGATGCTAAGATGTCAAGACTCTAAGAACCTGCAATAAAATTTTAAGATCTCAAGACGCTAAGAATGCTATGAGGATGGGATCTCAAGAATGAGGAGAGAGTCTCATTTTAAAGGATTTAGAAATGAACAAACGGTCAAGATTAAGAGGAAAAAAGAAATGAATGGTTGAGATAAAGAGGCAAAAGATTTTTTTTCTTTAAGTCAAAAGATTCCATCTCATTGGAAAGTATAATTTTCTTTTAATTTTTAATTTTTAATTTATTATTTTTAGCAAAGTGGTTTCCATTATTTAATTAAAATAGACCTTTATTTAATTAAAGGGGACATGTTCTTTTAATTAAATGTGGCTTAGGATAAAGTGATTTTATTATTTAATTAAAAGATATTTTAATTAATTAAAAGAGAGAATGTTCTCTTAATTAAATAAAGCTTATGATAATGTGGTCAAACTTTAGGATATAATCAAATAAATGATAAAATGACGATTTAATCAATAAATAAGAGATTAAATAAATATGCAGAATTGATTAAGCACAAGATTTAGTCTAGTATTTAAATTTTAATGTTAGAGTGAGGCTCAAAGTTTACTAGACCATTTTTGAGTGATTACATTTGCCTCTCTTTGACTAATGTGTGAGTGATCTGGGAACACATTGAGTCAAAGAATGATGATGTCAAAGTAACTGATAGAGATCTGACTTTGAACTTGATCGAACGAAGCATAGAGATGCAACTAATTTTGAACTTGATCGAACGAGAACTAGCAAAGATAACAAGATAACTTATAAAGATTTGACTTCGAACTTGATTGAACGAAGCACAGAGAGACAACTAATCCCGAACTTGATTGAACGATAACTAGAAAGGATACAAAAAAATTCCAAACTGAACACTGAAATAAAGATTGAAAGACAAGACAGTAAGATAGCATAATCAATTTGCAGCTTTGAAAGATAGGTTATTCCTGCCCCCTCGAGATCAAAAGCGAAATGAGGTAGAGGAGATGCAGAAATGAGATAGATTTGATCATATCAAGATAAGATAAGGTTCAAGATGATTGATAAGCACATAAGACCAAGTTTGACCACCAAGTGATGAAAAGTTTTGCCCCAGTTTGAATAAGGTTGATCGGGAAGGTATATCATTAGCATTAGGTCAAAAGTGATTATGGAGAAAATATGATCAATTTTTGCCTCAAAGGATGAAAAAATAAGCCTCAAAAGAACAACAAAATAAATTTGAATTTTGGTTTTGATCCCAAAAATGAATCGAGGATGTTGAAAAAGGATGACCAAAGTTGTCCAATAATGATGAAGGAGACCCTCTCCTAACTCATATGCAAACTAGAATGAACCCTAAAAATGCAAACTACTATGAAAATGCAAAGTGCAAATTGCAAGAGTCAATAAATAGGTCCTTGTTTTTATCATCGAGCTTTATTAAGGGACATTACAAGATCATACAACTATCACTAGTGCAAGCACAACTATGAAGATATGAATACGATCTATATCAGATATAATGTAGGAAACACACGTAAGCACCGAGACATAATGGCCAAGATGACCTGAACATGGTTTCCAAATTAATGTTGCAAGTAACCATAAGCATTAAGGCATAAGAGTCCAAGATGACTTGAATGGTTTTTGCGTAAGAAAACACAATGTAACTGTTAAGTAGATAATTCCAACCTTACCTAAGTGTCTGAATAAAGAAGGTCAAGGTATGTGTGGTGTTCGAATCGTGATGGAGGCTCTTATCACATACACCTAGTTTATTAGATAGCTTAAGATTATTGGAATCACACCACAAGTAGAAATCAAAGAAAATATGCCACATACCCCTAGTCCTCTAGTCGTAACATTATGGAGAAACCAATGAGGGAACATCAGTGAAAATCTTCAATAATAGACAACACACAAAGAAAATATCATTAAGCACACCTCGGTCATTTTAATTTAAGTGCAGTGTAAAAAAGATAAAGATAATCATTGAATCGCTAGGACTCATGCTTGTAAGTGATAAATATCACACAATCCTAGACTGCACACAAAGCATTGACTCAAGGTAACATATTCGATAAGTGTTAAAAAATACTCAATGTCAAAGGACATGTTGAGAAACAATGTTTGGGGTAGTGTTGAGAAACACTGATGTGAGTTACTAAGAAAAAACCATCGCGAAATAGAGGAGAATACAATTCATGCCCCCTAGCCCTAGACAAAGATCAATTACATACCAAGGAGATTGGAGATGGAATTCAAAAGGGTTTGGAGTGTAAAGAAACAATTTGATAGATATAAGCGCATAGGTTGCAAGTAGCACCTATTTACAGATTTTACCAAGATAATGATTTTTTAGGACATTATATGATTTTTATGATTTTTTAGAGATTTATATGATTTTTAAAAAAATTTCAGGAATATTTTTTGATTTTTAATTTTTTAGAGATTACCAATTCTCAAGCAAGATCACATTGGTTTGCCCCCAATGTCGAGCAAGGTATAGGATATGATGTATGAATTAGCAAGATGATGGAGGAAGCATAAAGATAATGAAAACCTCAGGGATAGTCTCATTAAGAGTACCCAAGCTAGGGAAAGAGAAAATGTAGCAATGTAAGCTTATGAAGAGGTAATCAAAGCCAGGGAAAGAGAAAATAGAGGATCTTGATTAAGAAATAAGAGATAATGCAAATGGCTAATGGATAGGGATCTCAACCACTTACTATTTTGCCTCTTAATCATGTCCATTGATTTTTCCTCTTGAGAATCTTAGACATGAATGCCTTGATGTCTTAGAGAGTGACGACTTGGAGGCACGAGTGAGTGGCGATATGGCTAGGTTGTTTGAGTAGGTGGAAGGGTTGTGAGATGAGGTAAAGTTTTTGAAGGAGACTCAATCACTTCACATCTCGTTTCTACAAGGAGAAAGTCAGACTAGGAAGTATTCTTTGCAAATCGAGCCTTATAATGGCGACCATGACTATAAAGCATTGGACAACTTCTTTTGGGACATGGAGGAGTATCTATCCATTGTGCCTGACTTGTCAGATGAGATGCAGGTGAAGAAAGAAATGTCTTTCTTTACTGGAAGTGCAAAGTTATGGTGGAGAACTCACCTCATGGATGAGAGATCTGGATGAGCAACGAGGTGAATCACTACTTGGAGCGAATTGTGAGTTGCTCTCCAAGATTAGTTCAGATCGGTTCAGATTGGGCGAGCTAAGCTAGATTCAACGAGATGAGGCATATGAGGAAAATCAGAGATTATGTGCATGCTTTCCAGTAGCTCAACTTGGTGTGCACGAAGTTGAATAACTTCAAGAAGTTGTATCTTTTTATGAAGAACTTACAACCTTGGGTGACCGATGATTTGAGGTGACAGAAGGTTTAGACCCTTTCCGAGGCTGTTACCATTGCTGATGGACTACTTGATTATAAGGGCGATGCAACAAAAGAATTTGGTGGTGTGAGATCAGATGGAGACGATCGACACTGGAATCATTCTAGATGGTGTTGGCTCTTCTCCTTGCAGGACCAAACTTGAATCAAATAGTTGGGCTTAAAACATAGGTTAGGCACTCAAGCTTGACAAGAAAAACAAACCAATTGATGAGGATAAAGAGAAATCCTCCTTCTTCTTTGAGCTCCACATTCACTCAGGCGGGTATTGCCTTATCTGCACATTCAAGACACCTAATGACAAACCAAAGACTTGCAGACAAATTAATGTGGAATAGCAGTCAATCTCCTATAGGTATCCTATACCCCAATGATAGAAAATCTCATGCAATAGCCGTACTTGCATGGAATGAGACTGAAAGCTAGAGACCTATCCTAACAACAAGAAAGGGAAAGGGTGGAACTGAAAGGAAATGATTTTAAAGATGGGTTGGAGGGACCCCTGAGATACCCTAAGTCTCTGATAGACCAGTGCCTTGTCCAATGGGCCACCGAGTCAAATACCCTACTGCAAGAGACAACTATGAAACAAGAAAACAATAGATTCAATGTGTTGATGCCTGACATCAATCACACACCATGACCAAACCTCAACTTAACACCCACCTATGCATTCAAGCATGTTATTATCCATCAAAGGATTTTGACCCTCCCCTTAGAAGATAATACATAGATAATACATTGACCAACATCCATTGGAAGACAAGTATGAAATATCCTTGACACCTCAGCTCATACATACATGAACACTAACTCTGAACCAGTTGTCCCTGCGAAGACAACTCCACTTGCAAACACTTAGGCAATGCAAACAGACAAATCAAACACCCTTGATGTATGATTAATGGACTCAGAATTCAAATGGAGATAGCTCGATAACAGTAAGAATATATTCACTTCTCATACATAAGACAAATCTGTTACAATATGTATTGTATTCTCTGAGCCAACAGGGGAAAGAAGAACACTCTATATGCAGAGAGAAGGAGAAATCTATAGGAAAAAGACCCTTCATTGGAACCAATTCTCCTCAAAAATTTGTAGAATAAGGAACCCTTACAAAATTGAACCACCTGCAATTTATACCAC
The DNA here is from genome assembly GCA_027943335.1 of Chamaecyparis obtusa. NCBI lineage: Eukaryota > Viridiplantae > Streptophyta > Pinopsida > Cupressales > Cupressaceae > Chamaecyparis > Chamaecyparis obtusa. The sequence goes on from BSBK01002369.1 coordinate 1,114,280, forward strand.
TAGCTGCCTTAGAATTCTCAGAGAGAAAGCAACAAGCTATAGACAACTAGGGCTAGGGTTTCAACTACCCAACCAACCAAAAGAATACATCAGAATTTATTACAGGGGCAGGAAACCAAGTAATCTCAGAGAAATAGATCAAAGAAGATCTCCAATCATCATAATTCTCAGAACAGAGCATAGAAGATCACAAATCTATCAAGAGAGAAAATCAAATCAACCACCCTGAAATCACGCCTCGAGCTAAGAAAAACTATCCTCCTCCACACAGCACAAATCCCTGCAATCACTCATGGCACCCTGGACCAAACTGGCAAGGAGGAGCAGATCGATTTCACCAACTTTGGCCCCCTTCTGTCATCAATTTTAGTCCTTCCTAGTCACTGGAAACATCTCTGAGATTTGAATTTGAACTCCAACGACTAAGTCTTGGCGCCAGCAGCACATCGATGGTCCTGATTCAATCGGAGATCGACAATAAGTCCCGATCGTTAGATATCATCTTCCCGGGCTTCAGATCTTAACCCATCAAGCACCTCAAGTTTCATTCCGTGAACTGGCGACAAGGCAAAATCCAAGTCGCGGAATGAAATACTTAACTCCAGTTGAACTCTGCGAACACATGACTGCACTTGTTAAAATAGCCCACTAAGTCATCTGGCGAATTGGCGACAAAGGACTTTCACCAATTCACGGAATACTTCCTACCTTTGCTAAAAACTCTAGCGACCCCGCGACCACTCATTCGCCAAGTCGCCAGACCAACTAGCAAATCACCAAATTATCTTGCAAACCAGTGACAAGAAGGAAATTTATCAGGCCACCAGACCTTTACCCACTCCGCCATTAACTCCGCAACCGCGACACATGGTGCCACCTGTCACCACGCCACAGACCTGGGCCCGCTATATGCCACATGGCACGTCGTTACTCGCTACAACCGCTGAGTCATACCTATCACAAGACCCACACTCTACAACCCTTCAAAATTGAATAGCGGGCGCATGATCGCAAGGGGTCTGACACCTCCCATGAGATCATGCGCCAACCACTAGATCTGCCACGCCATCCACTCCGTAGAATCACTCGGGCCCACTGCAAACAAAACCCTTGGCATCAAATCGGACGGTGGGCACATGATCGCAAGGGGAAATAATATTCCTTGCGATTGCACGTCGATCGTAGATTGAAGTCATTAACACAAGCCCCGCTGAGACATTTGACCATCACCACACGGACCAACCGGAAGATGCCACACTACCACCTCTACCAGCGGGGATAAGGACATGCGTCGAACTGTCGCATGATTGCATAGCCAAGGAATGGGCTATGTGATCATGCGATAGCCAACCAAGAGTTGCCACATCACCACCTTTTAAAAGCATGAAAACATGGGCCCACCAATCGATCCCCACCTCACCACTGCAGACACGTGTCAACTAGTCGCATGATCGCAAGCCACGAAACTAGCCCTTGCGATCATGCGACAAATCCATAAGACCGCCAAGCATTCAGCGACAACACGACAAACCGCTCGCTGAGTCGCTGGATGCTAGCCACTAACCACCAGATATCCAGAGATAATGTGACAACACAATCGCCAGGTCACCGGATAGAAGATGTAACCGCCAGGCAGCCGAAAACCATGAAGAATCGGGACCACGCTGACAGGTGGCAGGCGGTCGCATGATCGCATGTCAGAAAAGTCTGACATGCGGCCATGCGACAACCAATCAGGAAGAGCCTTTGAAGGCTCGGGCCCACCTGTCATCGCACTTGCGCACTTAAGGAAAGTCGGCAGACAGGGAACTGGGAGGTCGAAAACACACAAAGTTTTCACAACAGAAAAGGATCGAAAACACACAAGGTTTTCGACATTGACACAAAGGTAAACAAGGATGTGAAAACATCGAGGACTTTATGCAAGCCAAAAAGGTCGAAAACATCATGGATTTTCAAAAATAATGTGGGTTTTCGACACTTAGGCAGATTTTTAAATTTTGTTTCCCTGCAGACCTTAGAACTTTAATATCTTTCTAGATCTATTGATTTAGGAGGTGCAATTTGAACCAGAGCTAGGTGACAACACGAGGAACATAGGGTAGAACACTTTGAAGAACACTTGCAAGGAAAATAGGCCATTCTCATAAGATTTTGCTATGACAGAAAAATGGCCTAACAGATGGGAGAAAAGGAGTAGCGAGTCACAACAAAAAAATGGCAAGTCAAAAGGGAAAGAGCTTGCAAATCTGAAGGAACAAAAGGTGAATCGTAATTACTTCGTTTGTAGTAAATCAGATCACTTTTCTAGGGAGTGTCTAAATCGTGTCGAGTTGAACCTGATGCAGGTTGAGGATCTGAAGGCTCTTGGAGTGAGAGTCTTACAGTTGATTATTTCATTGCAGCATGCGACGACTTTGGATGGATCGTAGCGTGTCTCTAGTAGACATGAGTTGTGCTACGTTGAGATGTATTTCAATGATCAATGTGTGTTCGCTATGGTTGACACAAGGATGAATCATAATTATGTTTTTGTGGGTCTAGTAGATCGACTTGGATTGAGAACGAAGCCAGTTGACCCAATTTTCAAAGTAGCGACTGCACTAGCAAGGTGAGCTAGTGGCCGAACCAGTGATGCCACGATGCGAATGGCAACTTGGAATGGAAAAGCGAACTTAGTTTCTATTGATATGGAATAATTTGAGTTGATGCTTGGGATGGAATTTTTGTGGTGTGCATCAGCATTGGTGGCAACTCATTTGGGATGTTTGGTCACCCTTGATTCATAGCAACAGTGTATTATTTCCACTGTACAACGTAGAGACTTGGGTCAAAGTGTGAATGCATTGAGTACAAATCAATTCAAGGGTCAGGACGATTTGAGCTTAGCTATCTTGGTGAGTAACAAAGTGTCTGATACCACTTCCACACTGAGAACTATAGAGATCATCGATCCAAGTGTAGATCGGATATGTGCAAAATTTCTCGATAAGATCTTGGAAATTGATGAGTAGATAGAGAACTTGCAATTCTTGATGGGTGACTTGGAGACTTTGTGCGAGAAGGGTTTCTTAGATGCACTTTATGCAGATCCCGTGTTTCTGCATAGACATAATAGATCTTACTTTTTTGTGGATACGTTATGAGCATTTGATTGAGCAGGAAGGTTGGAGTCATATCAGATAATATGCAGGGAAGATGATCTTTTATTTTCATCTGATTCACTTGGAGAATTGTGTGCGGCTTGTTAACATGCTACCTTATTAGGAGATTCCAGTTAGTAGCGATAAAGGCGATTTGGAACAATAAACAATTGATGAGATTGGACTTCTGTTCGAGAAGTCTATATTGCCGAAGCGAGGTTTGGTTGGTGGGTTCCTTGAGTGGGACTCGGATTTGGATAACTAAGCTGGAGAGATACTCTTCTCTTGCATCTTGCGAATCGAAGATGCAACGTAATCAGGGGCATTGCCATGAGTTGAGTGGGGGAGGATGTAACAGGTACATAATGCAGTATTGATTTCTGACTTGAGTTGCACAATTCAAGCTGATAATTCAAGTTGATAGATTCGAGGAAGCGATCTAAGTTGGACAATTCATGACTTTTTGTGAATTCAGCTAAGTATCCAATGAGGCTGACTTTGCTCTTTTTTTGTAGTGAGGTTTTCTTAAGTATTTGGAGTTCCAACTTGCATTGGAGAAGTGCAACAACATTTGGAGGCCAACCCACGCTAATGCGTTGCACAATGCATTTATTTGTGTGAGGCATGATTTGTGGCCAAGAGTTAATTTGTGTGCATTGGAGGATGAGTTTGCGTAGAGATGACTCGATTTGAGGATAAGAGAGATATGTGAAGCGCCTTATGATTTTTGTAAGCCATTGATGGAGATATGACCAATATCTTGCCGTGGCACAAGCATTTGGCATTTTGAGGCACCTAGTATATATTGGAGGCGCATTGACGCATTTGTGGATAGAGTGGAATTAAGAAAAGTTTAGTAGAGAGTTGATCGACATTGCATTGTGAGTGAAAAGCAAAGAAGAAGTGCGAACTTGAGCATTGCGACTTTGAGGAAGCAGTCTTGTGAAGATTGGCAGCTAGATCCAGTGACTTGAGGAAGAAGTCGAGGTGACTTACTTCTAGAGGCGTTTGGATTCCCTTGTGTACTTGATCTGAGAGCTCTTCTTTCTTTGTAAAGAATAAGTATATCAGCTAAGTCTATTTAGCCTTGATCCTTATATTTTTGGGTGACTTGTGTTTTTGAAGCATTTCCTCAAGTTGCTGGGTCTAGTCACCAATCTTCACAAGATTGCTTCCTCAAAGTCGCACTGCTCAAGTTCGCACTTCTGCTCTTCTATTGAGGCATTACAGTAGCTTTGATACCAACTCTCCAGGGTTGTGTATCAGGTGAGAATCAATTGTATCTCTGATTCCTACCTGTATTAGAGCTACAGTTGATACCCTCCAAGTAGTAGATCAGAGATGCTAAGATGCCAAGATTCCAAGATTGTAGTACAGTAGCTATATTAGAGGTGCCTTGAGGCATTTGAGGACAGAGTGGAATAGAGCAGAGTTTAGCAGAGAGTTGATCGACATCGCATTGTGAGCAAAGAGTAGAGAAGAAGTGTGAACTTGAGCAGTGTGACTTTGAGGAAGGAGTCTTGTGAAGATTGGCGACTTCATTTTTTTATTTTTTAGATTTTTGGAGGAAGTCAAGCCCGATGCTCTTTGGATAATGCTCCTTTGGAAAGATATGATATGATAGGCCAAGGCTGCTGAGAGATACACTCAAAGATGCTGATAAGGTAATGCTATGAAAAGGTATGGAGGATAAGGTAAATGATAGCTAAAGATTTATGCATAAGATGTAATAAGGGGAATGGAAGGATAGGAGATGAAAGGATAGTAAGTAGGTGTAGGATAGTAGATAGGGAATTGAGAGGTTTCTATAGGAGTAGACAGAGATGATGGAAAGATCAAAATTGACACACACCTTGAGGGGTAGTGAAAAACTGGAGGGAGAATAAGTTGGCTAGATTCAGATTTTGATATAGGAATTAATATGGATCTTGAGACACAAGGACCCAAGATGGATGAAGGAGAGGATGCGGGATGTTTGGAAGGAAGCAAAGTGGAAGTCTTTGGAAGCTTGAATGTCAACTTTGATTTTTATTTTATGTTCAAGTCCTTTAAGAGAGACTTGGGAATCCACATAGCTTTTAATTTTTCTTTATTTTTAGATTCTTTTGATTAGAATTCTTCAATGATGGATTTAGGAACCCATATTTTCTTTGATTTCACTCTTTTCTTTGAGAACCCTTGTGGTTTCTTAGATATTGCATATTTCTTCGTAGTCACATGTCGATTAAATAGTTCACGGTGATCTTCATATGTAAGTGGATTCTTGTATTTTTAAGTTTGATGTTGCACATCCAAATTTATTCCAAAAGACTTGGGAATTGTGGATGAAAGAGGTTGATATGACAATTTTAGATGGAACGATGTAGGATTTCTCAAGTATGCATGTCTTTGTTGATCTTGAGGTAAACTAAGAACAAGATTTATAATAGATGGAGGAACATAAGGTCCTAATATGGATGGAAGGTGTGAAGGTTTCATCTTTGGGTTATAAGGACCAAGGATAGATTTTGAAGATGCAAACAGATAATGGGTATGGATATCAACATCCATAGAGTGAGTAGTATGGCCAAGGCTTTGATCTGTCAGTTTCATATTTATACCAATAAGATCATGAGTAGCTTTGATAGGAGCAACTTTGATAGAATCAACAGAAGCTTGGGAGGATTTATTCTTATGCAGAGGAGAAGGAAATCTAGGAGATGGATGTAATGGATTATGACAATGAGTTACTAGGATATTCTGATCTTGACAAGGATCTTTGGATAATGCAGGAAGAGTATTTTTCACTTGATTTTCAGTAAGCTCTTTAATGATGTTGGAAGGAGTATCTTGAGCTTTCTCAGGAGATGGATAATATATAGGAGGTGGATGGAAATCTTCTTGGAAGAGGTGAATGGATATGAGCGGATCATTATGTGATTCTTGGGATATGATACTTTGGTCAACTGGATAAGGAGGGATGATATCTTGATCTTGATCTTTAGTGATATTTATTTCTTCACACTTCAGATTGCCCTCTTGACATGGAACCACTTCTAGGGACAAGGTAGGGGTTTGGATATGGGTGAGGGGTTGATGAAGGAACATTTAAGATATGTGTGATAGGTTTTGAAGCACAAGGAAGCTCAAGATCTATGACCTTTGAAGCATGGAAAGGACTTGTAGAAACATGTATATTAGCTTGGATCTCTTTTAGAGGAAGTCTTTGAGGATATGCATAGGAAGCATGAAAAGAATTAAGTTCTTTATTTAATGGAGGAATTTTGGAGGGATTTTCTTCTTTAGGAGATGAATGTATGATGAGTAAGGTAGAGGTAGCTTGAGAATCATTACTAGAAACGGGTCCATGATTTTGATCAAGAAATGAGAGATTAAATAAATATACAAAATTGATTAAGTAGTGGATTTAGTCTAGAATTTAAATTTTAATATTAGAGTGAGGCTCAAAGTTTACTAGACCATGTTTGAGTGATTACAATACCTAATGTCTATATGTTTATACCTATCATAAAACACAAGATTCTTAGATAACTTGATGCAACTTTGATTGTCGTAGTGTATCACTATAGTCTCAACTCTCTCACCAAACAAGGCCACTAGCAACTTTTGAAGCCATATAGCTTCACACATCACCATGCTAGATGCTATGTCTTCTGCTTCTGCAGAAATCAGAGCCTTAGACTTTTTATTCCTGTTGAACCAAGAGACAACCCCTGATCCCAAACTGAAACAACACCCTGAAGTGCTTCTCTTGTCCATTGTACTACCTTTTCAATTTGCATCAGTATAGCCTATCAAGTTGATACCTTCACCTCAAACATTTCTGATCTCGTATTCAACTGTACCATGCAAATAACACAACATATACTTTTTTTTTTGTCCAATGCACTCTCTTTGGTTCCACCATGAACTGACTAAGAGAGTTTACTGCAAATGCTATATCTAGCCTAGTGTTGACCAAATACATCAGCAAACCAATTAATTTCTTGTATAAGGTGGGATGTACATTCTTCTCCTTAGATGTATCTACCTTCCTCCAATTCATGATCATAGGTGTAGACATTGTTTTGTAATCTTCCATCTCGAATCTTTTCAAGATTTCAATGCAATATTTCCCTTACCCAAGGAAAATCTCTCCATCTGTCTCCCACACCTCCATGCTTAGAAAGTAGTGTATAAGTCCCGAATCCTTCATCTCAAATTTTTTTGCAAGGTCCCTCTTGCATTCCTCTACGAGCCCTAGTGAACCTATTAAAAACAAGTCGTCCACATATAGAACAAGAATGATAATATCACCTCCAACTTCCAAATAGTAGAGGTTAGCATCTGCCTCACTCTTCACCAAGCCCATTTCCTGCAAGTAAGTATCAATGCACTCATACCATGCTCTAGGAGCCTTCTAGAGTTTGTACAAATCTCTCTTCAATTTGCACATGTGGGTCTCTTTGGTGTGTGCTACAAAGTCTTTTGATTTCTCTATGTATACCTCCTCCTTCAACTCCCCATTAAGGAGAGTTGTCTTGACATCCATTTGATGGATCTTCCATCTCATCTATGCTGAAAATGAGATCACCTCTTGTATAGAAGTATACTTGTCCACTGGAGCAAATATCTCCTCATAGTCCATTCCCTCCTTCTAAAAGAAGCCCTTTTCCATGAACCTTGCCTTGTATTTCTCAATGCTACCATATGAACCATGCTTGTGTTGGCAAGTTATGATTTGAGAGCACTAGGAATCACTTAAGGGTTTCCATTTATGACAACACTTATGTTGGAGTGACCGCATGAAGTGAGTATATAGGTATTGGAGACACAGTCATGAAAATGACTAAGTATAGAATCATAATTATAATATACTATAGTATTGTTTTGGTCATTGAAGGTAATATATGATGTATTATGGCTTGAAAACATAGAGGAAGACATTTTGGGATAAGTATGACATTTAGTTAAGGTCGCACGTATTTTTGTGTTGATATCAGTAAGTTACAGTGTTATGAAGGTATGTGAAGACAGAGAAACGATGAAACAGGGTATATGAACAACCGTGATGATTGAGGGAAGGTTAGATGGAATGGTAACATGCTAAGTTAGATGAAATTTGTATATTGACAACACTTTGGTAATAGAAGATCGCTGACTCTACATTTATCATTTGTATAAGTAATTGTTATGTTTTGTATTTGAGAGCCGACTGGATGGCAGAATTGATATAAGTATAGAGTGTTTTATGGAAGTAATAAGTGTGATAGATATGTATATGTGATTGATACGTATTTGGGATATTAGTAAAGGAAGATAGAAGATGCGAGATCAATGATTGATAGAGCTATAACTGGAACGATCAAAGCATAGCAGATGCCTGTGTAGTTAACTTATTGAAGAACACTTTATAACAAAATTTTGATTGTAAGAGTTGTAATCTCACCACATCTTTAACAGGGTTTTTGTATACCCCGAACAGGGTTTTTTATTCCTCTAACAAGGAAATGTACTATGTAATACACAACTCCTAATAGGGCTAGATCTCCTAACAGGGATTCTATATTTTAGAGCATAGTTGTGGGTACCATCCCCACCGGGGTTTTTCCCCTTAGCCAGGGTTTCCTCAAAAACAAATAATGGTGTTATGAGTTATGTGTTATATTTTTATGTTCTTTTCATTTCAACACTCATATGGTTTATTTGCAATTATTTTAAGTTTAATTTGAAGTGTTGTAACACTGATTCACCCTCCCCCCCTCTCAGTATTACTTAATCCTAACAATTAGTATCAGAGCTATTGGTCCTTGGAGAGAAAGCCTAACAACTTAGGGGAGATCAGAATGGATTCAAAATTTTTTAAAGAGAACTTTGAAGCAACACTTGATGACCTAGACAAAGAAAAGGCTGAGAATGACGAATTAAAATTCAAATTAAGAGAAGAAGGTTTCATCAAGAAACTTAAGGAACAACTTAAAATTTCAAGAATTCAGAGACAAGGCCTTTCATTGTACTTTTTCTTCCTTTTTTTATTTCTTCTCATCTGATATCATCCTTTTGTATACTTCTTGATAGGTTCCAAACTGATTAGCTTACATATCCTTTGGTTGGTTCAATGGTTGCTCAATACTTGTTATTAGTTCATTCTTTGTTGTTTCACATCCAAATAGTTGCAACCAAGATATCCATGGCTCCTCTCCTTTGATTATACATGAGTGTGTACTAACCAAAAAACATATATCTTTCTTATATTTTTCAACAATATGAGGTGGTATTTGATATCTAGTATATATTTTCCCTTGAAATTGCTTCCCAATTGTTCAATGAACTTGTTAATCGGATGTTTAACTAGTTCGCCTAATGTCCAATTTACTTTAAAGATATCAGGAAAATAGCTTTGTATATAGAAAATATACATATAAACAATTCTCCAAACTTTAATACTTGTTTCCTGATCTTTCTTAAATTCACCATTAGTTGATTTTGCATAATTTTTACTAAGTCATATATGTTGCCTTATGTAACAATCTCATATGCAACTTGTAGTGCTCCTATTGATATATTGTCTAATTGATTTTCTTGATAGATCTTGTAGACAATAATTATTGATGCAAATTTCATTTCTTTATCCAAGATGTTGCTTACAAAAAAAGTTTTCTAATCTTTCTTGTACCTGACTACACCTTCAATTTCTATTTTAAGATCCAACTCATTTATGCATTTTCTCCCATTATATGACAATTGAATGTGACTGTACTTATGATTTCCTTTGTTATTTTAATTTGTCTATCTCCTTCCAACCAAACATAGTATCCATATATTTGACTCAATACAGATTTGATCCATTCAACATCAATTTTTTTTGGCATGTGCATGATGTGTGTTCACCCTTTTGTTTCCAGATGTCCATACTCTTCATTCAACATTCCTTTCTCTTTGTATAGTTCCTTGTAGGCTGATATTATATCCTCATCTCCGATTTCAATCTATTTGAATTGAATAAATGATCTTACATCTTCTATCAACATGACTCAAAATGGTATTTGAGATAATGCTCCAGCTTCATTTACATCTGTGTTTTTGAAAGTACTTAACGGATATTCTGGTGCATCCTCTTCTGATTTGTCAATTAATACTATTCTCTCTATCATTTTGACTTTTGTATGTTCCTTCTCTTATCTGCGATTTAGAGTTTTCAGGGCTTGCAGTTCAATTGATCCATTTGATTCCTTTCTATAGAATGAATTAGCTCAATATATACAAAGGGTCCAGTGCCTATTTGTAATAAAGTATTTATTATAGACCGATAGTCACTTTCATACGTATAGTGAACTTAGTTCACCAATAGCAATCTTATAGTTAATAATTTTGATCGACTTTTCTATTCCCTAAATATCATTCCATCTATTATATGCTCTTGAATACTTCAACGTAGAATTTGATTTAAGGAATTTTTGAATATTTCAGAAAGAAAAAAAATTGTGTTCCTAAGTTCATTTACTTTCTTTCTTAGTTGGAAGATGAATTCCCTCCGCCATCCTATACATGGTCCTTCGTTAGTGATGTGTCAACTTCCTTCTTTCTCCATATCTTCTCATGTTCTCTCTGACTTGGTCTTTATTTATGATTGTTTTTCCTTTCATGTCATTGGTGGTAGTGTATTGATATTTGCAATAGTAGGCGACATGAACAAAATTTGAGCAAATATAGCATGGTAGTGCAAATGGTCTCCATGGTTTAGCTTTTTCTTCTTGATTTTCTCTTCTGCATTCTGATGCTCGATGTCCAGAGTTTCCACAACTAAAACATGTAACATAATTGTTTATTTCTCTTCTCCGATAATGAACTAATTTCCTTATTATCAGTGTCTTAGTTATGCATTCTTTAGCTTTGTGTCCATCGTGATTACATTTGTAGCAATATCCATTGAAACTTTTCTCAGATGCTCTACCAATACACCCCAGTTTGGTAGTGTCACCTTCTTTTCTTTGATTTTTTCAGTTTTTCATCATGTTTTGTTTGATTTTTGTGAATCTAGCATTATATTCTTTTTCAACTTTCAGGCTACTTCTCAATTCTTCATTTTCTTCCTTCTGCTTCTAATTTTTTGCTTGCAATTGTTGAATCATGTCGCTGATATCTCTTATCATGTCATTTATTTCTCAAACTTCTTCTAGTTGTACTTGCAGGAGTAAGTCTTTGTTTTTGATTGTTTCTTCAACATTTCTCTTCTCGATTTCCATAATTTCTTTTGCATTTTTGGTAGTCCTCATTCTTTGCAGTACTTCTATCATTCTCAAGGCATGACTTTCATGTTCCTTTTTCATTTGAGTAATTTTCTCAAGTAATTCATTGTTCTTTAATGATAGGTCTTGTATAGCTACATCAATTTCCTTAGAATTGATATTGTCTTTTGATAGTCTATGAAGATCATCAAGGATAATTTGTAGTCTTTCTATGAATTCCTTTCTTTTTAAAAATGATGTTCTTAGCTTATTCTTAAGATCTTGGATCTTTTCAGTAGCACCTTCTAGGGCTTCCTCCAATTCTCTCTGATACATGTAACTTCCCATCTTTCCAGATCTGTTGTTAAGTTATTAAACTTTCCTCTAGAGAACCAAATTACTGATACCAATTGTTGGAAATTATAGGTAAGGTACTGAGAGAGGGGGGAGGGGGGGTGAATCTTTACGACATATATTTTACACTTATTCAACTTTCTTAACATAAACCGATAACTAGTAAATTACTTATACAAATAACCAATAACATGTAAATTAAATATACAACACATAAACATTCAAACACTTAACACAATATTGTGGTGTTGCAGAAAACCCTTGGTTAGAGGGAAAAACTGTGGTGGGGATGATACCCATAATTCATCACTACAATAATAAGGTGCCTTGTTAGGACCTTACATAAATGTCATCTTCTAAATGACTTCACCCTGTTAGGACTGACTAATACCTTGTTAAGAGTATTGAAAATCTAGTTAAATACTACTCTATTAAGAGATTTTATACCACTTATACATTGTTCACCTGGTTAAAGGATTTACAATAAGTTTTGAAATAGAACTTATAAGTTCGATTAGAGACTGCTCGGTTAAGGGATTTCACAATCTTGTTGCTAAACTATTAGGAATAAATCAAGAAGAAATATTGACCTATAGATTCTTTCTCCAAAATCTTGTTAGATCTTGTTTCTCTCTTCCTCTGTTCTGATCTATTATCCTTACACTTCTCTTCGCATCCTTTGAACTGTATCTCTAATTTTTTTCTTAATCGCCATATCTATCTCTTTGTCTTTTGATATCCTCTTATAATTGCTTGACCTATTTAGGGTTTCTTGATCTTCCATAAACTATTTTTCTAATTTGATGTCATCCTCGTTCGTAACCTTTTCTTTTCTTTCCACTGCTAATGCTTTCTGATAACTCTTCCTTTATGTCGATAACACTTTCTGATAGTATCTTATTTTATTTTCTAGCAATGACAACCTTAGAAAAATCATCAGTGATTGTTTGTTAATTGCTTGTTAAGGATTTTGTCAAGTAATATAATATGGAACGTGTGTATCTGTTCCTGTAGAGTGTATTGGGGTTGTCATGAAACCCTTGAAAGTATGTGAAAAATTCTTCTTATGCATGATCTTGTGATGAGCATTATCTATTTATTCTTTCTTATGTAATTTATGGTATGTTTATGCACTAAGAAATTGATTTTTATGTTATTATTTTAAAAAAATATCAGTGCATGTATTGCCCTATTTTTTGAGTGTTCCTTGGTAGGGCATTAAACTCAATAACTATTCATTTTAAATCTAGATGGAAGGTCTCTATGTAGACATCATTATTAGGCTACTACTGGTCGTTGTTTCCTCATGCGAGTAAAGGGGATTGACATGGAAGATAATAAGGACTTGTTGTTTTGTTTTGCAAATATTGTCACATTCGATGACTTTTTTTTATCCAAAATGAGAGATAGTCACCCTCCTCTTAAGCTAACTTTTTTTTCATCAACTGTGATGTTGGGTGTAGTGGTATTATAGATTTTAGTCTTTTTGGTTGTATCTTTCTAGACTTTGGGTTGGTACTTGGTTGGGGTTTTTAGTGTCTCAATTTCTATGTTTTATCTCAACACCCATTTTGGGTTGGATTAGACTGCTACAAAAGCTGACGTTTACCTTTGTAAATGCAATCCAATAGCATGAATATCACTGTTGTTTCTTCTGTAAATATTGTGCATTTTCTTACTTTAATATGTATATATTTATCGTGATGTAGTTTATCGATAAAAAAAAAATCTAATAGAATAACTATGTGAATGGAAATAAGTTATATATAATTATTAATATGTCATTTTTTGAATGGATAATTAAAAGATATATTTGACAAATTTGAGACATAAATATTTATTTTCTCATTTTTAATCAAAATATAATTTATAATTTTAGATCGATGCTCTATTATATATAAACGCAAAAAATATCTCCCAATTGATAACTACAACTTAACTAATGTTTAAATGTATTCTCTAGAATATTGTCTCTAACTTTAATTCTATTTGTAATCATTTTTGCTTTCTTCAATGCAAAAAACCTTACTATAATATAAATATATATGTTCTATATTTCAAATAAAAAATCAAATCCTTCAAAATTTTCTTATAATTTTTTAAAAATAATATTCAAATCATTAACTTTAATTTTTATATCTAGTAAAATCATTCATAACTATTTATCATATAATAATAAAATAACAATTTCTTTATATATATATATATATATATATATATATATATATATATATATATATATATATATATATATATATATATATATATATATATATATATATATATATATATATATATATATATATATATATATTTGTAAACAATAGATATATAATTTTAATAATATTCATTTCCTTCCTTTTAGTTTCAATATCTATTTTCACATCATTCATGACATCTGATATGTATAAAATTTCTAATTAAAAAGATATTATTATTCATTAAAAATATCCTTATAATCAACACTTTACTAAAATAATTATATTCTCAATTATTATAATATAAAACATAGTAGATTACAATCTTAAACAAGGATTGCATTGCAACATGGGTCCTGCCAAATGCTGGGAGAACAAATTTGTCAAATAGATATGAATTATTCAATTTTACATGATATTATTTACAGTTAATGTATAGTCCAAGCAATTGTGGGATCAATGGTCAAGAGCACTCACCAAAAAACTTGTGTTAAAATAAAAAATAGATCTTTTCCTTAGGTGGTCCAAATTCTTCTCTTATAATAGTTAAACATTTATTTTTTATTTTTATTTGTGATCTTTCTAGTCATGGATTTGATTCACAAGACAACATCAAATAAACACACAAAATAATTGGGGAAAAAGAATGTGATCATGTCTCTCACTATTACAAGGCATACCTTAGGTAGCTCATGTCCTTGTGATTGTCACTTCATTGTACTAAACATCATTTGAAACAGTTACATGAATAGTTACTATGAGCTTCAGTCTTACATGACTCACCTACGGATTCGTTCCATGAACCTTGTGGTTGCGAGTTTGATTCACTAGATACAATTAAAATTATCCACATAAAATAATGACAAAATTATCTAGATTATGATCCTAGGCACTATTAGCCATGACCTTAGGTTTAAAATATGAGCCATGTACAATAGATACTTGTTAGAAGTACCTGATAAAATATTGAGGTAATTTTTACGGGGTATGCCCTTGAGGTTTTCTAGTGTGGTTGGATCTATAGAAATAGAACAATTAGGCCAAGAAGATTAGGAAAGGATGCCTAATTTAAATCCCTAAACCATCCCTTGATCATATCATAAAAATGGATATCAGTCTAATATTATTTAGATCTTTTTAATGATTTTGTATAGGTTGAGTTAATGTCAGTTTGTTGAAAAGTGGCATGCCTAGAAATTTTTTTGATGTTGATATTTTACCATCACTTCTCATTTCTTTTGCTTGACTCTAAGACATTTTCCAAGAATTGTGTATCACAAATTATGCTCTAGGTTAAAATTTTCAAGAATAGTAATTGAGAAACTTGTGCATGTTTATGTATATCCTGTCACCATATCTACTACTTATCATGACTATGCCTATATAGTTACTGTTCCAGCAAGTTGACTATACTCGTGTATATGACTTAATATAGTGTTGTCATTATGGCAACAAAGTCATTTAATATTTTGGAATCGGCGTACTTGATGAGAAGATCAGAAATTGGCTAAGTGTAGAAGACTGGACAGTTAGCAGAGCACTAGTAGTTCAGAGCATCAATGCATGTGCGTATGACCGAGTTATGGTATGCACCCTAGAAGATAAGTTGGTAAGAGTGTATTCATGCTTAGGCTACAAGCGCATGATCAGATATACAAGTATGCCAAAGTTACAGACAGTTGAAGTTACACAGCCAGTGAATGCCAGAACAGAACATTGTATGCAGCCGATTGATGGTAAATTGATTAGCGACTATAATATTGTTATGTAAGGGCTATGCACATATTGTAATTAGGTTGTAGACATATAATTATGTTTGTTTGTAAACATGCTTGAGCCAATTGAATTGGAAGCGTTGTATATAATCGGTTAAAGGGCCAACCTAGTTAATTATTTTGTATGTGCATATAAATATTAGATGCGTCTTTGTAATAAAGAAGGATGTGAGTATAGAGTCAAGAGAAGCAAAGAAAAGGTATGTGAAGAGTTTTTAAGATGTATTAGAGCTTTGCAAGAGGTTAAAGCATTAGCACATCAACTAAATTGATCAGACAAGCAGTGTCACAGTTCCAGTTCATCCAATAGATATAGTGTGTATCTGAGATAAAAAAGGTTGTAGCGTTCACCACTTGAGCAGTGAGCTCTAGGACAGTGTGTCCACACCCCTAACAAGGTTATTGTAAAAGACTCTTAACAAGGTCTGACCCTTGACCAGGTCACAGGTCACTGCACTAAATACATTGTAAAGCAACTCCTAACAGGGTTAAGGATCTTCTAACAAGGATCATAAGACACTAGTATAGACTATTAGTGGGTGTCAATTCCCACGAGGTTTTTACCTATTTGGGTTTCCCTGTAACCATATTGGTGTTATGTGCTGTGTTCATCTATCTTTTTTATGTTAATGTTCATTTCAGTACTTAAGCATTCAAGTTTAGTATAAAGAGAAAAGTAAAAAGATTTAATATAGTGAACACTGATTCACGCCCCCCCCCTCTTAGTGTTCCCATTCCTAACAGTTACACCCATACCCATTTAATGTCTTACCCTAATCTGAAACGACACCCATGTATTAAAAGTTTTATGGTAACTTATAATGTTAAATACCTTATATTAATTTTTTATAGCTCGGCTACAAATTAATTGCATAATTAATTCAAAGAATAGAAACTCTATCTAGTTTATAACAATCAATACTATAGGTTAATGAACAAAAGATAATAGAAGAAGCCAAAATAATAACAAAATCCTATCACAAAAAGATAATAGCATATATATTCTTAGGAAACCCCAGTTTGGGGAAAAACCTACAAATGTTGGATCTTCTATTCATCCTAACAATAAACTTTCTCTTCAAAATATAATCCAAGTTTACTACAACAATCTTACATATATAGAGCCCAATTGCTTTACTTATCTTGCAAGAAAATAAATTTTCCTTACTTTCTTTGGCTTTAAATCATAAATAAAATCACTCTTGATTTATTCAACCTCACAAACATAGAAATATTCTTTTAAAGAATAAAAAATAAAGTTGTTGCTAAATATCCAACTCGAGTTGCTTTAAAGAAACTCCACTCCACCTTTTGAGCTAAACAAAAAATCAACACGCCCTCTTAGCAAAGAAGGTGTTATGCACAACACCTAGCTTATCTCTGAAGAATAAAAACTTATTCTTAATCAACGCCTTTGTCAAGGTGTATGTTATTTATTCATCCGTAGGAATGTACTAGAGTTTCACTATCGCCTTCTCCATGCAATCTCTAATGAAGTGGTACTTGATCTCAATGTGCTTTAACTTGTCATGAATTACTAGATTCTCAAATAGTTTGATGCAAGTCTAATTATCATAGTAAATGAATGTAGGATCTAGCTTCTTATCAAAGAGCCCAATTAGAAGGTTTTGAAGCCATATAGTCTCACATGTATCCATACTAGCTTCCATAGACTCGGCCTTTGCATAACTCTGTGCAACTAACTTTTATTTTCTGGTATACTAAGAGACTCCTCTTGATCCTAAATGAAAACTGCACTATGAAGTGCTCTTCATGTCAACTGCACTGCCTACCCAATCTGCATCAGTAAAACCCTCGAGATTCACTCCATCCTGTTGAACATACTTTATCCCATAATTAACTGTGCCTCAAAGATATCTTAAAACATGCTTTGGAGCAATCAAGTGCACATGTTTAGGTTTCACCGTAAACTGATTGAGAGAGTTCACTTAAAAATAAATGCCTGGCCCAGTATTGACCATATACATAAGATATCCTATCAATTATTTGTATAAAGTTGAGTCCACTTCCTGTGATCTGGAAGCATTAATGTTCTTCCAGTTGGTCACAAGTGGTGTAGACATGGGCTTACAGTTCTCCATCTTGAATTTCTTCAAGATATAAATTAAGTATATCCCTTGTCTAAAAAGATCTCTCCCTCTTTTTGCCACAACTCTAATCCCAGAAAGAAGTGCATCAATCCCAAGTCCTTCATCTCAAACTCTCTTGAAAGATCTTGTTTCCAGTGTGCTATGAGATCTTTTGACCCTGTGAGAAATAAGTCATCAACATACAACAACAGTATGAGAAGTTCACCCTTCACCTGAACATAGTACAGGTTTGAATCCGCCTTACTCTTGGTGAAGCCCAAACTTTGCAAGTAACTGTCAATAGTGAATACCATGCCTTGGGACCCTACTTGAGTCCACACAGTTCTCTTTTCAAACTACAAACATGACAATCTAGGTCCCATGTGCTTCAAATCCTTCTAGATGCTCTATGTAAATCTCTTCCTCAATTACTCCATTGAGAAATGTTGTTTTAACATCCATCTGGAGAATCTTCCAACCCATTTTTGCAACTAGAGAAATTATATCTCTTATGGATGGGTACCTGGCTACTGGAGTGAAAGTCTTGTCATAATTAATTCCTTCCTTTTGAGAAAACCCCTAAGCCACAAAATGAGCTTTGAACTTTTCCACACTACCATCTTCAGCATGCTTAATCTTATACATCCATCTCAAGCCCACTATAGACTTATCTTCTGGTCATGGTACTACCTCCCACACGCTATTCTTCATGATGGAAGAATACTCTTCCACCTTAGCATCCTTCCATACTTTGTGCTTGGATACCTCTTGAAAGCTGGAAGGCTCTAGTTCAATTAATTTG
Organism: Chamaecyparis obtusa; assembly: GCA_027943335.1. NCBI lineage: Eukaryota > Viridiplantae > Streptophyta > Pinopsida > Cupressales > Cupressaceae > Chamaecyparis > Chamaecyparis obtusa. Next base: position 1,132,849 of record BSBK01002369.1, read on the forward strand.
TGCTCATAAGTGCCACATACTTAGAATAACGTTTGGAATCCTTTCTCTATCTAACTAAATCTTGTGGATCACCAACATATTCGTGGGCCTCTCTCAAAGTATGCTCATCCACTATGTTTCTCTTCTCTGTAATAAAAATATGAGGCTGAGGAGTTATTTGTTCCTCCTGATCATCTTGTTCAACTTAATTGCTTTCCCTTTAGCTTGTCTGATTGGAGTTTGAGGAGTTCATGCTACCTCAATCGTGGATGATTTCTCCGAGCCTCATTCATCAAGCTGCTAGACTTCTAAAGAGCCCTCTCCTCCTCGAACTTCACATCTCTATGAATAACTATTTTCCTGATTATAGGAATGTAAATTCAATAAGACTTAGAATTTCTACTATACCCAATAAGGATACCCTCGTCTGGAGTCAATTTTCCCAACACTTTGTGAGGGATCCTATTGTGCAAATACACAGTTGTATTGCAATCTTCTGCCCATAATAACCAAGGCAGATCCTTATAATGAAGCATGGCCTTGGCTACTCCAACTATAGCCATGTTATTTTGCTTAGCAACCCCATTCTATTGAGGGTTTTATAGAACTATCATCTCTTTCTTGATACCTTCGTGAGCACAAAAATCTTTGAAGGCATTTGGGGTATATTCACCTCCATTATCAGACCTCAAAATTTTGATCTTCCTCCTTTTTCGGTTCTCCACAAGAGCCTTAAACTATTTGAACCTACTGAGGACCTCATCTTTGTTCTTTATAAAATATATTCATGTCTTCTTGGAGAAATCATCAATGAAGATAATATAATACTTGTACCCATTCAAGGATCCTATTGACATAGGACCACACACATTTCAGTATACAAAGATCCAAAATCCCTTCAGATCTACTGTTAGTACTTGGAAAATTGGCCTTGGCATATTTCCTAAGAGAAAAAGCCTTGTACACCTCATTCTTTTCTCTCTTCATCTCAGGAAGCCACATCACTATTTCCTTGAGTAGATTAAGTGCTCCATGGTGAAGATGAGCCATCCTCTTGTACCAATATTCTCCTTGCTATCTACAACTTCTTACTAATGCATGATGTGCTAGCTCAAACTATAACTGAAACAAGTTGCCATGCCTAACTCCAATCACTTTTGCAACTTTTGAATCCTTGGGACGAATATAGACTTTTCCCATCTCAAAGGTCACGATGAAACCCTTGCCTTCCAAAGTAGAAACCGAGATTAAATTATTTTTCATGTCAGGGACATACAACACATTCTCCACCAACAAGGGTTTTCTAGACTCTCTTTGAAACTTGACAGTGCCAGCACCAGTTGCATGGTACTTGGCACTGTCTTTGAGCTCAATATAGAAATCTAGCTTATTCTCCTCCAACTTTGTGAAACATTCTCCGACTCTCGTCATGTGGCAAGCAACCCCATTGCCAATATACCATACCTTGTTGGAAACTGAACTTGAGAGATAGGCAATGAGTGAAAACTCATTCTCAAATCGTGATGCAAACTCGTCCACCTCGCCTGTAGCAACAACTTTTTGCTTTTGCTTTTCCTTATTTTTCTTATTCTTATCTAGACATTGACTGGCATAGTGACCCATCTAGTGGTAGCAAAAAACCTTTTATCTTGCTCAAATCTTTCTTCTACCCACTCTTGGAAGAAGAACCTTATGTTTTCCCTTTATTAGACTTTTACTTACCCTTGCTTATAAGAGCAAGATTTTCTTCGTCTTGACCCTTCTTTTTGTGGTCTCCTTGATGAACACCTTCACAGATTTCCTCTTGATCAAAATCATCCCAAAGCCTCATCCAATCAGGTAGTCGATCTCTACCGACAACACACTTGACAAAAAATTCCTAGTGCTTCGAAAAACTATTCAAGGCTATACACACCAATTCATCTTCAGTAATCATCTCTCCAACAACAGTCAGTTCATCTCTAACTTGTGTCATCTTGGACAAGTAAGAGGTCACACTCTTGCCTTTTGATATCTTGGTATTATGCAATTTGTTCTTGAGCATCATCTTACAACTCAGGTAGTCACTCTAATAAAGTCTTGTGAGTGTATCTCATATCTCCTTGGTAGTGTCTTCCCTAGATGGATAAGGAATTAAATTATCTCTTACAACAAATAATAGCGGAAACAAAAGCAATAACAAAAGTCAATCACAAAAAATACAATAACCTAGATATAACCCCTATGTGGGGAAAACCCTACAAATGTTGGATCTTCTATTTAGCCTTGCAACAAACTTTCTCTTCAAAAATATAATCGAAATTTGCTACAACAATCTTACATATATAGAGTCCAACTACTTTAATTAGCTTGCAGGAAAAGAATCCTTCATTTCTTTATTTGGCTTTAAATCATATATAAAATCACTCTTGATTTTCTCAACTTCACAAATTTAGAAATATTCTTTTAAAGAATAAATAACAAAGTTGTTGCTTAATATCCAACTCGAGTTGTTTTAAAGCAACTCCACTCCACCTTTCAAGCTATACAAAAAATCAACACCTTATACTTTGGGTGGGCAATATGTGGCAATGGAATAAGTGTAAATGAAAGCCACAATTATGCAATCTGACATAAATTGTCTATTAGAGAGAAACAAAGTTTACACGTGTATTTCTAACCTCTTATGGCAGCTAATGCTATATTCTAGAAATAGTGAATGCAAATTGCCCTAGTATTGAAACTCACATAGCCCTACACCCTCCCAAATCAAGTTTGAAATTCATGTGAAACTAGGGATTGCCCTTTCACAACCCAAAACACATGTTGTATAGTTGTCATGACCCGGTTAAAACATTATAAAAACACAATTTTGCAAGGTTCTGCATTTGGTCCTAACACACCTCTTCCTTCTAACAATCTTCTTGTATTTTTCTAGAGACTTATGCCAACAGCTCTATTTTGGTGCCTTCTCGTCTTGAAATTTGCATGGAAGAACTAAAAGCTTCTTGAAACAACTAACAAGCCAATCTACACTAGGTGCTATTAATATTTTGTTATAATCAATTAATATTCTAACATGTTGTCAATAAAAATATAGTGAAAAAATATTGATAAGGAAATTTGAATGTTTGATTGTGCTGCATCAGCATTGATTAATCAGTAAGCCCTCCACAATAATACTCTGCCATGGCAGGAACTAACAAGACGTGCAATTTTCATTTTAACTGTTCCACTGAAATTAAAAGTCACTACCTAAGGACCGGCGTATGAGAGATTAAAAAAGAATTCATTAGCGAAGCGCTTCCGTGGTCAGCCGGCCAATTTGCACCGCCTAGTGACATTGCCTGTCACACCCAATGAAGGTCCCTCTTCTATTGCCCGTATATCTATGTTGAACGTACGCTGAAATCGACCATTTAAGGCCAGAAAAGTATAGTGCCGTCGAAGTAACCCGATTCTGACGGAATAATTGTTACACAGGTTTGATTTAATGAAACAAAATCCAATGCTTGGATTCTCCCGCACTCTGCATACTATTTGTAATAGGTTTTAAATGCAGTAAGGGGTTGTGTTAGCATTTAAAGCACTACGGTCGTTTCTATGTTGTCACATCTACATTAGTTCCGTCTCATTGAATCAAAACAAAAATAATTGTAGCAAAAATGTACCAGCCAGTTGGGTTACCTGTATGAACAATTGTTTCGCTCCAACGTTATCACATGGAAGATGACCACTTGTGTTCTATTTTATGGCCACACCATTTTAAATATGGGATTCAATTTTTTATTTTTTTCAGATTTGTAAAAATAGAGTGAATTTTTTAATTTTCAACTAAAAAAATTAGCAATAATCTGTTGTGTTTTCTGTAAAGAGCCGCGTCCTTTAAAAGTCAGGGCGTGCAGTACTCAAAAGACGTACTTATAGTGATATTTACGTCCAATACGTATTTGGCCTCTAAACCATCTATCTAATATCTCACCGTTCAAGGTAATAACTTCATTTATGAATAAAATAGCTTTAAATTATCTCATATCAGGTGTCTTTGGCAACTCGAATGTTTCTACGGCGCTGGAGACTGGTGGAAGGTTACAGTGTCTCTCACAATTAATGGATATCTGTTGCACACATTCTGGTCACTGTCCACTTGTTTTAGCTTCTTTACGAGTTCTTATTATTAAAATTATAAATTGTTGAAAGATGTCGTGAGAGTAAAATTCGTCAAATGTTAAAATGTAAAGTAGTCTGTTAAATGATTTGTCCCTAATTTAAAGCATGACAAAAAATAGGAGATATCTGTAATTTACATTCTATGAACATCACCTAGATTTAATAAGTGCTAAGTGTTCCATTCATTCTCATGAGAGATGGGTTCGTATGAACCACTGTTTATAAAACATGGGTCAATTCGTTTGACTAAAAAAATACACAATTGAAACCTGGTAGAAATATCACAATTTGATTTACTATGAAAAATATCTCCTAATTATCAATTGACGAGCTTAAGGGGCTTTCTAATAAATGGTTCGGAAGCGCTCGCTGGGGTAGTACTTGCATGGGTGACCTCTCAAGAAGTCTTGGTGCTTCACCTTGTGACTATCACCTAGATCCAACGAGTGCTAAATGTTCCATTCATTCTCATAAGAGATGGGTTAGTGTGAATCACTATTCGTAAAACATGGGTTAATGAGTTTGATGAGCTTAAGGTGCTTTCTAATGAATGGTTCATAAGGCACAACACTTGGTGAAGGTTTTGCAAATGAGGTTACAAGAAGAGTGGGTTTAACCACGGAGGAAACTTCGTAATTAAGGGCGCTCGAGCTGGATTAGTACTAGGATGGGTGACCTCTCGAGAAGCCATGGCAATATCACAATTCTACGAGCAGTCCCAAAGATGTATTTGAGACTTTTGACAAACAAAAGGTACTTAAGTAGTTGAGCCAATAATGTATAGTTTATGACCTATATTAAAAAATAAATTTTTTTTAGAACATTAGAAACATATCAATAGTGATTTAAAAAATAAATGGATCTCTCACATAGCTAACATTTGAAAATAACTCCTAACTTACTTTTCAATAAAATAGAGTCCAAAAAACACTTTACAAAAAATTTACTCTAGATTAAATGGTTCTCTGACATAATTTCTCTAACCATTAGCAAACACAATAATATATAAACATTGAATTAAATTGTAATAATAAAAAAGTATTATTTATTAATCTAAATTTTATTAATATAATAATTAATAAACCACCTATATATTTGAACATATTTACCTTTCTACCTACCTATTGTTTACCCTCTAGTTTTATGTGTAAGATCCTTGCATATACATAATATCCTTTCTTACATCCTATTATGTATCAACTTAATTTTAATTTACGACTCCCATGCATTAATTTCAACTTCTTAACAGAAGACATTGCAAATTAATCATTCTGAAAATAGATTTGATATTTTTTTAAAAATAATTTTGTAATGTTATAAAAAATTATTATTACAATATATATAATATGTAATAAAGTGATTTTAAGATATACATATTACAAATTTTTTAATACGAGTGTATTTTTTAAGATTCTAAATATCATAATAATAATTTTAACTTAGATTTATCTACTTCCAACTTTTTAACTTAGATCTATTAAATTTTTTTTAAAAATAATTATCTTATTTTAAAGTACTTCAATATATTTTTAAAAATCATTAAGCTTTATATTAGATGGCAAGTTAATAAAATAATAAAAATTTAAACATTTAAATAGTATTAAAAATTTAAAATACTATGAATATGTTTTATATATTATTTTACTAATATGATTTTAAAAAATAATAAATTAGAAATTTAAAAAAATATTATTTTTAAAAAGAAACTTTTTAATAAAATATAAGATATCGTTCTAAGTTTGTCTTATATCCATTTTTTTTAGACGCAACTTTACAACCTGTAACAATGCACATTACAATTTTTTTTTGTTACGCAATGAAGATAAAAGCAATGCACATTACTTGGTGGCTTCATTTTTTTTGTTTTAATGTTTAAAAAATGTGCACGTTTTCCAGTAGACACGCATTTGCTACTTTTTATTTTCGAGTTATATCATCCAATGGAATTGCTTGCGAATAAATAAATGGTGCTTTCAGAAGTTGCCCTATACCAATTTTTGATATAACCATGTTTTGGAATGTAAAAAATTGTTATAATATTTGTAATAGATTTGTCTTCAGTACACCAAAATAAATAAATAATAAAGAGATTAAAAGTTGTGATGTGACCAAGCATGTTAGAATATGTGACACTGTACTGTAGTTATTAATGATTTGTACAAATTAACTTTTAAAATGAAAAAATAATTTTTCTCCTTATTATTTTTACTATAAATCAATAGAAAGATAGAAAAATAATAATTTTTATAATTAGAAAATTAGAAAATTACACAAAACTATAGAAATTTTGTCTACGATTTTTAATTCTTTATTGTCATTAGTTGAATTAATTAAAAAATTAAACTGAATGATTACAATAGTATTCCTGCCAAAGACAGAAACTAATAAATATTAAACAACACTTTAGAATAACATCTTTTTGACCCTTACCCATCCAATAAATCCTATTACTTATAATATTACTACCTAAAACCATACCTATAACTATTCACTTCCCCTTCCCCTTTCCCTTCCCCTATATTACTTAGAAATCTATTAAATTTATCTATCCTACCCCCAATACGGCCTTTTTGGCTTTTTAAGCATTTCAGACCGTTACAAATTTGTACTCCCTGCATTTAGCCCATCAAAGCTCCATTCCGCGGAATTCTGTAGCAGGCTGCAAAAAATTGTAAGAACGAGTATTTTGAAAAATAATTATAAGAACGAGTATTTTAAAAAATAATTATCTTATTTCAAATTAAGCTCCTTTATTGGTTGTTTCAAATGTACAATAGAATTGCTTGGAATGAGACAGCACTAGTAGAGTTCCAATCAGGCATCTCTGAAGGCAGAAGCATCAACTGATCAACATTTTAGAGGAAAAGCTTACATTTTTCTAATTTCCAAATGGAGTTCATGAGTGATTTATATGTAACGTAAATGAAAAAAAATGGGCAGTGACTCACTGCAAACTCAGTAAGTGTAATGAAAATTAATCTGAAAAAAGTCTGCAGATTTTACGATAAATTATATATGGAATACATTTATTGAGTTGAAATTGAGTATCGATCGAAAAGAAAAAAATTCATCGCAAGCAATACTATTTTCAAATTTATCTCTGTTGAATTGGCTCAATCAAAAACATGGCAAAATGCAAAATAGAACTGGTAATAATAGTGACAATAAATCCACTGAATGGATCGATCTACATAGAGAAGAAATTCATAAATAAAGCATGCTTCATGCTTAATAAGTAGTCTCTGCTGAAGTTCAATAGGCAGGCCAACCATGCAGATATTCCTGTGCTTTGGAGAAGGCTTTTTGCTGTGTAGAAGCTACAATGATATGTTGGACATCTCAAATATGCAATATAATAGCTCAAAAAACAAAGAAAATGGTGCTTATTGGTCAAAAAATAGTGTGAATTTTTTGTATAAAAACTGCATCAAATATGGTGTGGAATCTATTATCAACATAGTTCACAAATGAAAACCAATTTTTGATTTTCAGTTTCAAGTTATGTGGAAAAAGAACTGACTCTACTAAGCAAAGAGGTACATTTTAACAAAATATTGTTAAACTACCTACTAAAATTCCAACAATTGATGCAGATCTGTAGGCCTGTGAACCATTAGAAATGCTTTTTACTCAAGTTAACACCATACAACATTTTCCTTCAAGACTACTAGCTACTACATACAGACCAAAGCAGACGATGAAGCAGAAAACCATACCTGTCTTTATTCAAGTTTTCCAAGATTTTCTCTAAGGAACCATGTTGACGTACAAGCTTCAATGCTGTCTGTGCCCCAATGCCTAAATTAAAAACAGTTTTGAATGAATCCCTAGTCGAAGTTCCACCTCAAAGTTCGAAGAAATATGAACAGAAATATTAAATATGCGCATGATTAAGTAATAGAGGTTGGGTAACATTAGATCTTCAAGCAATAACATTGAAACAAAGGTAGATAATAGATATAAACAGTTCCCAGATCAAAATTCTACTGAAATAAACTGAATAAAAAACTATCAATAGAAAATCCTCTAAACATTCATTTTGTAATAAATTAATAATGTAGATTGATTGAGAAATGTAACAGGAACTTAAATAGACAAAAAAAAATACTGGAAAGCCATTTGGAGGAAGAACACTCAGTAAAAATACAAGTTCCTGTTCAAAGAGGCATGACATGTTTTAAAAGGAAGGAGGCATCGATAAAATACCATCGTACACGGTGCTAGAATTAATTCACATTCTTCTTTTCCAAAAGCGCGTTTCGCTCAAAGAAAAACCATTCTCAGAAAATAGAGTACATAAGGAAGCTAGAGTAATTCCAGGAAGAGATTAAAAAAATACTGTGCACATAAAACAAGAAATCACAAACATGCTTTCCCATACAAGCTGATTTCAACCCCAAATTTGTTAACATAGAAAAATAACAAGAAAGCCGAGAAAACCCTAAGCAAATTTTCACCAAATTTCTTAAAAAAAATACACCTCCAAAAAATGTATGACAGAAATTGCCAGTAAAACGCCCCAATAAATTCTTCCCCTATCCAACAGACTACAGAATCAGAAGACCTGAATGCCTTAATTCTTCTGCAGAGCGCAAGGAGGTGTGAATATCTCACAAAAAATTACGGAAAGAAAATCTCACAAAAATCACAAAAACCGTATGACAAAATCATCTCGGAAAACAAATTGTTACTGCCTGAATGCATATTTTTCACAGAACAAACTTGTCTTCAGGAAAAGGAAATTCTCTGAAAAACTATCATAAAATCACATGAGGCAAACAGTTACTTACCTGAATGCCTTACTTCTTCTGCAGAGTGCAAGGAGGTGTGAATGCATACAAGTAGCAGGAAAAGCTTTAAAAAGAGTGTAAATTGCCAGAGCATCATTAATTAACAGAGCAGCAATCGATACAAGAGTAAGACGCCATCTCCCCGTCGCATGCGCGAGCTTCCATTAACATTAAATGAAATAAATGATATTCTCCACTGCATTAAATGTGCTAAAAGTGACGGTGATGTTTTTTTTTCCCAATTAAAGTTGCAGAATATTATTTTTTTCATTGCTATTTTCTTTGGGGGCCAATAGAATTATAAATAAATGCTATTATTCAACTTTCTTAAATATATAAAAATTATCAAACTATATAATATGCACACAGATTGAAAAATACTCTAATCTGATTGGAGCAATAAAAATACTTTTGGATTGAATGATTTTCCAGTAGTTATCCTGCCGTAGGCAGGAACTAATAACACATCAACTCTACCCTGATTAGACAGTCATTATTTCAATTTCTATAATGGAAGGTGATTCAGATTGGATTTATAATATATATAAGAAGAGTTGACGAATTAGAACAGTTATAACAATATCTTAATATGAAACACGTAATAAGATGTACGGGTAAGCAATCCCTTAAATTGAGATAGTTCACAATACAATATCAATTTCACTCCTTTACTTGAACACTATGGTAATAGAAATCATTGCTACTGTAAGCACCTTTGGAAATTCTCAATAAAAGAGTATATTGTTCTTCGTAAGATTCCTTTACTTGAACACTACAGTAAGTTGAGACAGTTCATAATATTTAGCGAAGGCTGAAATTTACAGGCAAATATATTATTTTCTCCGATAATATAAAATGTGGAATAGAAGATTTGTCGCTTAAACTCACTAGGTAAATATCAAACACCTACAACGCTGAAAGAGACAATTACCTCTTTTAATTATCTGAAGTGTTATTGCCCGTAAAATTCAATGAAAATACAATCTATCTTGTGCTTCATACATTTTATACCATTCTAAGTGTCATCTTCAACCTTTATCCTCACCTGCAATGTTTTACAAACTCTCAACATATAGAACATAATTGAAAAGTGACCGCCGCCTATACCATTCACCTCTGCTCTGAGCTTTAAAGCCATTCAAGAAAGAAAACTTTCTTTACCTAATTAAAAAGAAAATTTGACGGTTTTTTAAATCCCAATGTACGTTTCCAAACCATATTCCATAAGGGCCCGTTTGGACCACGGCATATCGGCCGTTATTCTCGAATTGCGTATTCCAAATTCGAAATCTATTGTTTGTGGTCATCCTAGCAATTGCGAATTGGAATTTCAGCATGCCAATTTTGCCCAAAAAATGAGTATTCGATCTTCCATCGAAAAAGGTGGAATTAGAATTTGAGGCTCTAATTCCACCTTTCGAATTCCAATTTTGGAATCTTGTCAGGTCCGCGTGCGGGCATAAAGTTTTTTATTTTAGGTCCGCGAGTGGTTTTACCTCCAACTTGCGTTTCATTTTGCATTCGACATCGCGCGTGGTGAACATCTCTGCAACGCCTTCATTTCTTCAATGCCTTCCTTGGTCTTTGCAACGCCTTCCTTGGTCTATGCGACGCCTTCCTTGGTCTCTGCAAGCAATACGGTAAAAACCCTTTTCTATTTTTTGTCGAACTCTGCAATGGGTTTTTATTTTGAAGAATTTTACAAAGAATTTTATTTTGAAGACCATGCCTGTAGAAGCTGCCAATAGTATTCTGGTTTAGTTTTTTTTTCGCCTTAGACATCTCTGTTTATTTATAAAATGCCTTTAAAAATGGTAGAAGGTTTGATGTTGAATGATGATTCCTTGCTACAAAAACCCAATAGTATTCTGGTTAGTTTTTTCTCACTTTGCAAACAAATATGATTCCTCGCTACAAAAACCCTAAACCCTTGTTCAAAATTCTTTCTGCCGCCAACAACACTACTTCTGGGTGTAGGCCATTGTGTTTCTATAGGCATGGTCTTCAAAATAAAATGCTACAGGCATGGTCTTCAAATTAAAATTTGAAGACCATGCCTGTAGAAATCTATAGGTGCTTTTCATCAAGGCAGATGGTAAAGAGTGAAGTTTTTCTTATGAAAATTTGTGCAAATGGGTAAGATATGCTGCCTGCTGTATAATTTTTTCTCACTTTGCAAACAAATATGATTCCTCGCTACAAAAACCCTAAACCCTTGTTCAAAATTCTTTCTGCCGCCAACAACACTGGTTCTGGGTGTAGGCCATTGCGTTTCTATAGGCATGGTCTTCAAAATAAAATGCTACAGGCATGGTCTTCAAATTAAAATTTGAAGACCATGCCTGTAGAAATCTATAGGTGCTTTTCATCAAGGCAGATGGTAAAGAGTGGAGTTTTTCTTATGAAAATTTGTGCAAATGGGTAAGATATGCTGCCTACTATAATTTGGTATTTGCCAAGCAATACTTGCAAGCAAGTGGCAATTACACAAGGGACAGTCACTGTGAGATGTCCTCATGTGTGACTGTCCTTGTCACAAATGAGGACATCTCACAGTGATTGTCCCTTGTGTAATTGCCACTTGAATGAGGACAGTCACTGTAAAGACAACATGATAATGTACACTTACAATGAGTGTACATTATCATGTTGTCTTTAGAGTGACTGCCCTCATTTGTTGAAGAAGGGACAGTTTCAAATGGTCTCCTCTATAGTTGTTACCCCTAGTATATTCTTCTTTGTAGATGCTACTGTGTGCTAGGGAACTTCTTAGAACTGATGGTATATTCTTAGGACTTGTTAGACCTGGTATATTCTTCTCTATAGATGCTACTGTGTGCCATGGTCCAAACGGGCCCATAAATGTGGTTGAATAGCAATACATTCAAGTGGTAATTACACAAGGGATAGTCACTATGAGATGTCCTCATGTGTGACTATCCTTGTCACAAATGAGGACATCTCACAGTGACTGTCCCTTGTGTAATTGCCACTTGAATGAGGACAGTCACTGTAAAGACAACATGATAATGTACACTTACAATGAGTGTACATTATCATGTTGTCTTTATAGTGACTGCCCTCATGTTGTATATTCTTCTCTGTAGATGCTACTGTGTGCTAGGGAACTTCTTAGAACTGTTGGTATATTCTTATAACTTGTTACACCTAGTATATTCTTAGAACTTGTTACAGGCCATAAAAAAAAAACTATATGTTCCACCACTTTAATCCTAGATTTGACCCAAACAAACAAAATAAAAACAATGCCATTAAAGAGAAAGAAAAAACCTGCAAGTAGAACAGGTACAGTTTCCATCAGCTAAACAGCCACAATAAGTAGAAACGCATGCAGAACGTGCTTCCATTTTGCTTTCCTTCCTTCGCTGAATTTTCCTTTATCTTTCAAAGCTGTATATGGCTTAATATTAACCACAGTGCATATGGGAATCTGAATATGTGTATATATAGATGTGCTAAATGGAGTGGAGAGAGATTTCTTTGAGGTGGAGTGTTGCATGTCTAGATTTTCCCATGCTGAAACGTGGCAACACCTCCATTTGACACCCATGTGTCAAATGCTACATGCTAGAATGTCTACTTCATGTGTGTGGATTATAAGCATGTGCTATCAGAGTGTCTGAATATTGAGTGTCTTATTGCTATTGCTATTGTTTAATTTTGGGATTGTTGATATAGGTGCATTATTGAAATCGGTTTGATGGCTCTGATCAATGTGCCAAGTTGTCGATGTGGTGGTGGGCAGTGCCAGTTGAAGATTTCACAGTCAGTGGACAACCCTGGACGACAATATTGGTGTTGTCCAAACAAAAAAAAGGTTGCTAATGTGTATATATTTAATATTTGTAATGTAAATATTATTTATTATATTTAATGTTTGTAATGTAAATAGTATTCAATACTAATGTAGATTGGGCATCACAGGGCTATCATGATTGTGGGTACTTTAGATGGGTCGATGACAACCCATCTACATCCATTCGCCCATCTCTAGTCATCCACGATCCAGACATCCGCCCATCTCCACTCATCCACAATCCAGGATTTGAGTGCAATAGTTGTCAAGCTAGGACAAATGAAATTAAATTTTTATGATGCCTTTTCTGTATTGTAATCGCATATCTTTTGTGCGACCATATGCATAGATGAGCTCAAGAAGTAGTTAGTTTTGTATTTTGATATTGTAATATGCGGAGATGAGTTCAGGAACTAGTCAATTTTGTATTTTGATATTGTAATATACAGATATGAGCTCGGGAATTATTTAGTTTTGTATTTTGATATTATAACTAAATATTATACTATGGATATGGCGTAACTCCTCTTCACCCCAAGTGCGCATATATATGGTCCACATAGTTTTTTTCACAATAATTTTTCATGTTTATGGCTTAGGTGAGCCCCAATCTGGTAATAGTCACATGATTTAACATTGTTTTTGTGGTTATTGCTTTGTAGAATTCTAACCCAGGTTTGTAGATGAATTTTGAGGTTAACATAGATATATCATGTATAAACTCATTTAATTGGTCGTGTTTTTATCTTGACAAGCGTGAATCATTCAGGTAAGAATCAAAGGGGGTCATAGAAGGTAATAATAATTAATAAGATTTTTTTAAAAAACTAATACAGAAGTTAGCAATTGAATGTACTTCATTGGTGTACTAACAAAAGCACAAAGTAGTTGTATGTTCTATGTATGCAGTGTCTACAGACAAAAACAAGAGTTCGGGCATGACAGAGCGTCAAAGACTCATCAGACTAAATTATAACATTGTATCTGCATTATGTAAAATGAGGAATGCCTCATTCAAGTTGTAACACTATATCTGCATTATGTAAAATGAGGGAATGCATCATTCAAGTTGTAACATTGTATCTGCATTATGTAAAATGAGGAATGCCTCATTCAAGTTGTAATTTTATATCACCTCATGACTTTGTGGGGCTATACCAGAGGTTTTCTCCACCCGACTCTTTCCTACCAGTGCTCCTATTGAGCTGGGTTAACATTTTGTAAAAAATAAATAATAAAATAAATGACTTGTTTATAGATTTGTGTATTTTGGGTCTACAAATTTTACAAATTTTATAAATTTTAAATTTTTTTATAAATTTTATATTTTATTTGTGTATTTTGGGTATACAAATTTTATATTTTATTTTGGATCTATAAATTTTATAAAAAAGTTATATAAAATGTTACAATTTTTATAAACTTATAAACATAATTTTATTTCAAAATATTATAAATATTCAAAATCGCATACAAATAAAATAAGTATAAAAAAACAAAATAAAATATTATAATAATTTTATTTTGGGTCTATAAATTTTATGAAAAAGTTATACAAAATGTTACAATTTTTATAAACTTGTAAACATAATTTTATTTCAAAATATTATAAATATTCAAAATCGCATACAAATTAAATAAAATAAAATGAGTATTCAAAAATAAAATAAAATATTATAATAATATTTTATTGCAAAAATAAAATAAATATTCAAAAACACGAAAAAAATATGAAAAACATCATAACATTTGAAAAAATCACAAATTGTTTACAAATAAATTAATAAAACAAATTCTCATTCAGTCAATATTCCGATTCCAAAATGCGCAGCCAAACGCAGAAAATAGATCTTCTCAGTCATCTTCCAGGTGGTCCAAATGGGTCGAACACATTTTCCGGATATCATTTTGAGGATATGGATATTCCAGATTTGCAACATATTCCAGAATTGACCATATCCGGCATTCCGTATGCCATGGTCCAAACGGGCCCGTTTGGTAGCGGGAATTAGAAAATGATGGATTTGATCAAATGCTGGAAATGGTCAAATCATGGATTTGATAATCTAGATTTTCATTTTCGGATTATAGTTAGGACTGTTTGGTTGACTTGGAATATTAGCGAGAAGATGTATATCCTCCGTTTGGTTCCACTTTTTAAAACTAGAATTGGAATTTGACTATGATTATTATTTTATTTTTTGAACTATTTTAATATTTTTTTATATTATATTTTATTTTTATTAGTTCATTTTATGATTTATTTTATTATTTTATTTAATTTTATAAGGAAAACCATAAATATTTTATTGAATTTTATATAGAAAATCATAAAAAAAAAATTCAACTTTTTTTTAATAAGGTTAATATTTAATTTTGTTTAATTTTATTTTCAAAATCATAAGTGAGTCATAAACAACAAAAAAGTTCTTGAGTTTATCAATATATATGTCCAACGTATCTACTTATAAAAAATTTCATGTATCTACAATATCTGTCTATTAACTACATTTGCGCATATGTTCCCAAAAAAGTAGTGCGCATACTACACAAAGAATGCATCGCAGAAACATGATTTCTACTCTCGCCATTGAAAATAATTTTGTGGCACTAGCTGCCTCTCTAGCCTTGCACTCCTTGCACTCATTCCCTACGTCAGGTAGAGATGTAGATGGGGTTGACATAATGCTAGGTAGGGATGTAGATGGGGTTGACATAACGCTGGGTATAGTTGTACCTAGAGTAGATGTACAATTGGGTTCATCGACCCACCTAAAGAATTTGCATTTACGATTTCCCTGCAATACCAAATCTACATCAGTTCTTCCTAAAATAATAAATTGTCACATTCTTTTTAAACATAAAACTAATATCCAAACCTTTTTTGGGCAATTCCAAAATTGACGCTCGGGATTTTGTGAAGTCTGTGATGTCCATAATATGCAACGGCCAGCACCACATTGACACATAGGCGCATTCACCTAAGTCATCAACGCTATAACAATTTATGGTTGATTAAATACACTTCATAAAATTTTAGAATTTTCACATAATCAAATCTACTCATCACAATCCATGGTTGATTAAACAGACTTTCTATTTGAAACTGAAAGGATCTAACAACACATCTATACTCATACATAGAAGATGGGGAAGAACAAAATCCAACAACGAAATGGTGGTGCGAATACACACCATGCAAAGTTCCTGTAATAAATGTAATACACCAAGGAGTAACATCAGAAATATGTGTAGTCATCATAAATATAGATTGTAAGTTGAAATCATGAACAACATATGAGATTCAAATACAATTCATAACATTTTAGAAACTCCACATAACCAAATCTACTCTAACAATCCATGGTTAATTAAAGAGACTTTCTATTTGAAACATTAAATTTGATACAAAGCATATTATATTAATGCACCTTCAAAATGAAAGTGATAAGGCCATTGTTATTTCCCATCTTATAGTTAGATTTGGAGTGAGAAGAAGATTCAAACAACAAGAGGTCACAAACAATATTTTCCCACCACGTAGAAGGATAGGAAAATGCTCGAACAAGCCACCAAAGAAGTGATAGGAACAACCCACAACAATAATTAACAGGGCCAACACTGATGAACCAAAAACCTGATGTAGAACAATAGGGGATGAAACTATTGAATCCATAGGAAACTCATCTCCAACAAGTGATAGTCATAGAAAAAACTAAACACAAGCCTCCAGCGATGAAATTCCTACTGAGATGGCACTATTATTCAACACCCAATGAATAAGATCCAAGAGGCATAGATAAACATGTCACCATGGAAGACCTCCAAAATTCATAGAAAAAAACACAAAATCCTCCCTTCACTCGAACAACAATGAAGGGAGAACACACAATGAAAACTAGAGAACCCACAACAAAAACAAGAAGTGCCAAAAATAATAAGAATGAAGAGAACCTGGAAAGGAAAGAACCTTCACCAAAAAAAATAAAGGTACAAAGAACATATAATACATTGTGCCCTGCAGATCGTGTTCTTACTATTTCATCCTTTGTTGCTCAACATGGCAAGCAGTGAGATCAGAGAATGTATATTGTATCTATCTATCTTCAGGACAACCCCTCCAAATGGGCAGTGGCTATGCAGCCTTATGGTTAGACAACTTACCAAGGGGACACTTTTTTTAAAAAAAAACTAAGTGTTTGAGTTCCCCTTGGTAAGTTTTCTAACCACTCCAAATGTGTACCTAAAACAAGCCTTTGTGATAATCCTTAATCAATTATTCTGCATAAATAGCACTGACACTTGCATTCATTATATGGCGTAGCCAAGCAAGTTCCAACATGCTCCTCAACACCACCAAGCCTTCAGTAAATCATGTTTGTAGGTACAAACGATACAAAGATAAAAGAAATAGGATCAATCTACAACAAAAATCCAAAATTAGCATTTAAGTCAACATTGCAACTGTATGAACCAAGGCTGTAAGTGCAAAATTGACCTACGTTTGTGCATTGTTGTGCAGTCACAAGATTCATAGGACACCAACAAATGACACTCATCTGTCAAAATCAAACCTATCTTTTCTCCAATACTAAGGTTCTACTCGTCTCAACTATTAATCTAAGGCAATTATTGCCTTAACGACATTTCTAATTTGCTCAGAATAATAAAAATATGGTTGTGTCCTCAATACCTATTAATCCATTTATAATTTGGGAAGAATGTATCAGAGTCTAATGTGCCAATCAATGGAGCTCTGGTATATTGGCTCAATCCTGGAGTTATTAACTGTTATTATAATCCATATTAATTAGGACTTTTAAAGTGAACTTTGGCATACCAGTACAAAAGAGGAGTAACTCACATAAGCTCAGGTATGTGATACTTTGGAGTCTTGGATGCAGTTCCAAACAAAATAAGAAAGGAAATGGAAATGTATTTTTTTATAGTTCACCATATCAGGCAGTTTGTTTATGGGTCCACAAATGATTTATTACAATACTACTTGTACAACACATCTAACTGTGCTACAAACAAGATATACACCTGTAAGGATTGAATTTGTGAGTTACATATCGTATAAGAAATAAAAATAGCTAACAAAGTTTTCTTTCAGAGAATGCATACTTTATAACAGTAAAAACAATAGATAATGCATACTTTATAACAGAAGCATCTTAACATCAATATCTATTGGTATTATGTTATTTGATAATGCATGAAATAACAGTAAAAACAATATCATCATGGCTGAAATAGCAGAAAAATATTATAATGCATACTTTATAACAATAAAAAACAATATCATTATGGATGAAATAGCATGAAATAACAGTAAATTAAATATCATCATGGTGTTGATAAGACAAGTATCTAAAGGTCTGTCAATGTTTAAGTAACAATACTTTAAAATGAAAAAAAAAGTATCTAGAGTGCTGCAAACTTCAGGGCAATATACTGCAGCCTCTCCTCGTCATTCATTTGCAAGAACCCTTTGGCTCTATTTTTTTCAACCATGAAGGTGTCATATGCTTTTAGCATAGTTTGTGGACTCAAATCAGGGATGCCTCTGAGAGCTCCATAGACACTACGCAAGACAACATATGAGTCAGAATAGTCCACTTTGAATACAAGAGGCGCACGAAAAGTCCTCTTCTATTCTTTTCATAATATCACAAAGCACATCCATCGAACCAATAATGGTTGCCTTCTTCCTCTTTGCCCTCCTTGGTGACGATGTTGAAGGATTTCGACTCCTACTTGCACTCGATTGATTGGAATGATATAATTCATCATCCAAATTAGTTGTAGTGTTAAGCGATGTACTCATAGGGACATCCTCATCACAATCCACGTAGGTGGGCCCATCCATATTGAGCCCTTCTTCTGTCTCTTGTGCAGTGGTAGCAGCAACACCTTCAGCTATGTCATTACCTACAATGATGGCTAGGTCATTGTAGTACTGGAAGGGTTGTCTCTTGTACACTTTGGCACTTTTGAATTCTTTTCTCTGCATGTTGTCATGATGAATGAATTAGATCTTTGTCTTCTATCTAACTTAATAAGAAGGAAATATTGCTAAGACCAACATATTCAAAACAACATGTTACCTTTAGAAGCTCCTCCCACACCATGTCATCAGCATCCACACTTTGAGTATCTTCATTCCATGCAAACCCACTCATATTCTTCTCTCATCACTCTAAAACCTTGCTTCCATCCTTTAAGCTTATTTTTGAAATTTTCCTTTGACAAATTAAGGTTCATCTCAGCATTGAACTTCCTCTCAATGGCTATCCAAGCTTCTTTTTTGAAGCCCCCTTCGCCTTTCCTTCCTAGGTGAACTTGATCGTGGAGCAAGTCTAGGAACTTTCGTTCCATCTCTCTGGTCCACACAACCTTCTTGGAGGAAGAAGTTGACTAGCTTACTGGAACCTCATCGTCCATGCTCATCATCGGCTCTGTGAAGGACATCACCTACACCACCTATTGTATGCAATCATTAGCTACATGCAAATGAGAATGGATATTAAAGAAATAGTCATACAACAGTGGCATATAATCCAAAATATTGCATTTATGCATGATATCCAACAATATGTAATATATTTCTTTATTATCCATTCTCATTTGCATGTAGCTAAGTATGCATGTATATATGGTCTACTATGTTCACACAGTCTACTATGGTCTACTATGGTCTACTATGTTCATATAGTATACTTGAATGGTCAATATAAAACACTTAATCCATCTACTTATATACTTAATATTTGTTGTATCTGTTTGTCAAAAAAAGGAAAAACTTATAAGATGGATTAAGTGTTTTACATTGACCACACAAGCAGATGGATTAAATGAACATTTAATATGAAGCAAACATTTTGCAATGCATTTTGTTTTTTTCATTCAGCTACATTTAAAAGGGAAGACTTGTAAATCTGTTTCACATTGGTATCTTGAGATTTAAGATGGTGACCTGTGGGCTTCTTATGTTTATCCACGGGACATAATTTTAAGACTAGTTGTGGCCATCCTATTCTAAGCCAATCAGGCTTTGTTCTTGACATTCTCAGCTTAAGCATTTTGGTTTTTCCTTCACTTTGTTTTTCAAATGTTGACTGAAAAGCCAAATTATTAAATGCCAAAGAAAAAGAAGAGAGATAAGTTGTAAAAAAGTAATTTTGGTTTGCCTCCTTTTATTAACAGACAAGAGAACTCAATACACACCTAAAGGCAGCCTTGCTAGTATCAAACTTGAGATGTACTAGTTGAAAGGCCCCCAACTTAGCACTACGCCTAGCAACTGATAAGAGAAATATAATTTAAGAAAAATATTTTTCTATTTTTAAGACTTGAAAGATCCCCTCAACATTGGGAATATCAATGTAATGCACCATATTCAATAAGTGCATAAACTGTCAAGATATAAGGTGGCAAGATAAAATAAGGCCCCACATAAGATTTAGACATTGGCAGGACTTTCAGAAACATAAACATTTAAGTCCAGACAAAACCATCATATCGAACAATTTAAACAACTCTCCACATTTAATACACAGAATAAGTGTTTTATATTGACCATTCAAGCATACTGTATGAACATAGTAGACCATAGTAGACTGTGTAAACATACTATGGTCTACTATGGTCTACTGAATCTGTGTGCAACAGAATGAACACTGATTCAATGTTCATTCTATTGCACACTGAATTAGTATTGTAATTATATATGGTCTACTATGTTCATACAGTTGTACTATATATGCTCTAGTATAAGATGGATTAAGTGTTTTACATTGACCATACAAGTAGATGGATTAAGTGTTTTATATTGACCATTCAAGCATACTGTATGAACATAGTAGACCATAGTAGACTGTGTAAACATACTATGGTCTACTGAATCAGTGTACAATAGAATGAACATTGATTTAGTGTTCATTCTATTGCACACTAAATCAATATTGTAATTATATATGGTCTACTATCTTCCACATGAAAAGGTACAATTGTAATTTTAGGGCCAAATTATTGTTCTCTCAATCCCGTTTAGAAGAAAAAGTGTCAAACAAGATACAAACATGAATGTTAATCAAAGAGAAATTAGAGTTAGAAATCATACACAGGCTTCATTTGTTTCAAAGAATATTGTAAATGTAAACTATGAGAACACATGTTTTCAGCATCAGCAATACAACAAGATACACACATGAATGTTAATCAAAGAGAAATCAGAGTTAGAAATCATACACATGCTTCATTTGTTTCAAAGAATATTGTAAATGTAACTATGAGAACACATATTTTCAACATCAGCATTACAACAAGATACAGACATGAACGTTAATCAAAGAGAAATCAGAGTTAGAAATCATACACAGGCTTCATTTGTTTCAAAGAATATTGTAAATGTAAACTATGAGAACACATGTTTTCAGCATCAACATTACAATAGTATGATTTATATTCTTAATGCAACAAGGCTTACAAATTCAAGAGGTAATGACAATAACCAGTTAGGAATGAAAGCACATTAAAGAACAAAGGAAGGTCTTGTAAAACTACAACTAATGTCTACATCTGTAGTCTTCCCACTTCCTACTTGCTATATCATCTCTAAAGTTCCCCCAATCATCCCTATCACGCTGACTCAACCCATATGGCTCAAGTATCGGTACATTTATCCCATCACAATTGTCATCCTCTTCAATAACCACTTCGGATGGAACACCGTCCTCTATAGTAGTGAAGTTGTGCAGTATGCAACATGCCAAAACAATACTTGATTGTGTCATGATTGGATAAGACGTTGCATGCCTCAGGATAGGAAAACGTTGCTTCAAAATGCCAAATGTATGCTCTATTGCATTTCTAAGAGAGGAGTGTCGGTGGTTAAACAACTCTTGTGGGCTGTTTATAGGGTTTGCACTTAAAAACTCCTTCAGGTGGTAATGTGTACATCAGTAAGGTGCAAGAAATCCTTGTACATTTGGATATCCAACATTGACCAAGTAATATTTTCCTACAAAATAACATATATTGTTAAACTGTGAAACATTGACGACACCGTCAAACATTTATCATTTTCTTCAGAAAAAATATGTTGTGAAATGGCATACCAGGTGGAACTACAAGTGGATCGACTCTACTAAGAGTTGAAGCTAGAACACAGCTATCTGCAATAGACCCTTCCCAACCAGCAAGAACGTATTGAAACTTATAATCAAAAGAAGAGACAGCCATAACATTTTGTGACAAGTTCCCTTTTCTATCCCGATATTTACCCTGTAAGTTGACATCGACAATGACTGGTATATGGGTTCCATCAATTGCTCCAACACAATCCTATAGAAAGAAAAATCGCAGTCAAGAAAGACGCAGTAAAAAAATTATCACTAAGCAAAGAAATTTGTAGTGCTAGGGGGTTTACCTTGAAGTAAGGATTGAAACGGTCCTTCCCACTAATTTTAGGAGGAGTGTTTGGCCCAGGTGGTATGAGATAATCCCGGTGGAGTCCTACGACAGCCGTCAAGGCCTTTTGGAAGTATCGGCTTACTGTCTCTCCGGAGTGACCAAAGTTGTGGGCAATCTTACGATTCCTCATATTGTGGCCAAGGGTGTGGAGGAACATGACTAATTGTTCTTCTAACGTTATGCTAATCATATCTGATAGGCTTCCTTTTTGCCTTAGAAGATTGGCTAGCCGAAAGAAGGTTGCTGAACTCATGAGAATTTGGTCGTGACAATGCACCTCACTCGAATGAATAATGCGTTTACAAAAACCACTTCCATCACTTCTTTCCTTATGCTTTTTTTGCCTACCTTCAAGCACAGACAACACTTGGGCTACTCCAATGATAGCAAGAATAAGTACGTTAATACGAGCTTTTCTGACCTTCCTACAAAGGAGTGCTTGAATGTTTGGATTGTTGATAAGATCCATCCCTGAAAAGTAAATGACAAAGAAGGTTTTAGATACAAAATCGACAGTCACAAGCACATATACATTTATATAAGTATGTAATATATGGTTCTTATATAGGCACATATACATATAAGTTTGTAATATTATTAATCATGTTTTACAAAAAGATAGAGACAAGAAACATAGAGACAGGAAAGCTTGTTGCCATCAAGGTGATTGAAAAAAGTAAGGTAGTTTCATGTATTGATAAGTTTCATGTAATGTTTAAAGCTTTCTTGCAAAATTTATTGAATACCAATCTTGTTAAATTCTGCAAAGTATGCAACCTGCTGCAAGTACTAGGGAAAAATCAAGCAACAGTTTCATATCTATTTAAAGACCAACTGTTAGGCAAAATATTTTTTAATTGATAAAATGTTTCATATCTATTTTAATTGATAGCAGAGTTTTATCAATTAATATTGATCATCTAGGATGGAATGATTGTGTAAGTTGGCTTAAGAAAAAAAGGGTTTTTTTATGAAATGGGTGAGAGAGTGGCCTTCTCTGTCTTGAGTTAGCTATATAAGCAATAATCAGTCAATGACATTTATACTCTAAAAAATGAAATAAAAGTACACAAACATCGAATATGAATAAACAGATCAATCTTCTAGTGCCATCAGAAACATATAACTTTATTATCACCAAATTTAAATACAAAATATGATGCAACAGTCAAGTCACCAAATCAAAATTATGTTAAATTTCAACCACAAATTATTCATTTACGATTCTCAAGCTATAAACAGCAAGGTCTTTCAAACTGGTTGATGGAGTGTCTAACACTTCAATCATGCCCATGTTTAGGCCCATACCAAAAGAAATGCATTGTCTTTAACTAGCCATATACAAGAGTATAGCTATCAACTCAGTTTTTGGATAAAATGCAATATGAAAATGGATAACATAGTATTATGCGCAATTAAGGCATGATCTGGATATCCTATCAATGAAGCCTCATAAATCCAAGAAAAGCATATACACTATTATTAAAGACATTGAATTAAATAGTTGGTTAACAATACATGTTCATTAATTTGATAATTGATTTTCTACATTCTCAATTTATAGACTAGGCTTACATACACCTAAATATACTACCATAGTCCTAAATTACACCCATTAACAAAGTTCAAATAGCTTGCAATCCAGTCTTGCCAAACCTATATAGTTATAAAATGATGTTATCCAAAAAACCTATATATTCATAGCCCAAATATCTATGCATTGGTAGCATACCATTCTATGTGCATGTAACCACCCTTGACCTCTACAAAATTCTAAAACACAATCAAATGCAATACCCTACCAAACTGATTAGCTGGTGCACATGAGCGCAGTAATTTATCAAGAAGGTACCAAGGCAAACAAGCACTCCCAGCCTAGCCACTATTTCCCTTTCCCAAATCCTAAAAATAGGATGACTTGACTTTATAGTTATACAATGCTAGACATTGTCATGATAAAACTAGGATTACTTGACTTTATTGTCATACAATTCTGCTTAGTGTCGGGAACGATGGTGAACATTGTAACTAAAGAATCAAAAGCTTGGAACTGCACCATCCCTGTTTCAGTAGACAGAGTACTTTGTATATAAAGTTTTGCACCTACTACTGAAACCAACTCAAAAAAGATACTGAAATCCAAACTTATTTTCTACAAAAGCAACAAGTTTATAATTGAGACCAAATGTTGCCATTGATCTAACAACGATCCAACGGGCAAAAATGGACACTAGTTGTGTAAACCAATCAGATTTACCTTTAGATCCTCTACACTAATGGACAATACACATTAATTAAACAAATTAATCAACCACTGTTGTATTTAACATTTACGAAACTAGCCAAAATGGCATCATGAAAACACACTCGAATTAGATAACATTCACTTTCTTTAATTTTGAGTATGTTTTTGGATCAATTTTCCATGCATATGGTATTATATTTGTTCACTTTTTTTTGATTTGGAGAGAAGTGATCGAGTGAAAATGATTAAAGTCACAGGAAGCGTGCAAATCCAAAAAGAATAAACACGGCCAAGAAGAAAGCGATTCGTTAATCAATTCCATGAAAGCTTTTTCTATGCTTTGGCATGCCCAATCTTGCAGAATACCAAGTAGAAAAGAAGACCCAGGAAGCAACTAAGGCAGGCAACCATAAACTATACATCTTTAATCTTCTTTTTTAAAAAAAACCATTGAATTTGTTGATGGAGTGTTGTGTCACGAGAGAATCGGTGAAGATAGGAGAAGAATGAGAATAATCCGTTATTAACAAATGGAGTTGAATAGCTCTAAAATGTTTCTGTAATAATGTCAAACTAGAGGATGGCAGGAAGGTCAGCAGAAATTCAACTACTCAATTGGTCGAAAGTTTCATGCTTAATAATAAAAGTCATTCTAGCATTTAGGAAAAATCATGTTGTGCTTTTAGTAGATTCTACCATACTTTTGGGATCCTGCCGCACTTCTAGTGGATTCTACCGCGCTTTTGGGAATATTGATTCTTCTTTTTTGCAAGTGGTTTGTATTTCACAAAAACAACAAGTTGTGGTGAAAAATAGAGAAAATGGATCCTTCGAGGGAATCAACCATTATTCAACGTTACGTATTAAGAGCGTATGGTTTTTTTTTCCTGCAAAATTGTCTTCATGACCTAGGTCTAGCTATCCTTTGGGTTTCTCCTTCTGTTCTTCCCCCCAAAATATGGTTGACTCTAAGCCCTAGCCTAAAATTTATTTTTGATTCATGTTAGGGTTTCTCTACTAACATTTCAAAGCAGACTAAAATGCATACCGTTTCGAGGACAAGAAGTTTCTAGAGGAATGCAGAGCGAGAACACACAAAATGATTTCAAAGCAGACTAAAATGCATACCGTTTTGAGGACAAGAAGTTTCGAGAGGAATGCAGAGCGAGAACACACAAAAGACTGCCTTCAACAAAGAAATGCCTTCAACAAAGAACACACAAATGCCGCCTTCAATAGAGAAACGCCTTCAAACAAATAATGCAGAATGCCCTAACGAACGGGAAAACCAATGCAGACGCCAAAAAATGCCTTAATCAGCTCGCGGACCCGACGACAATTTATAAAACGGGATTTAAAAAAGTGGAATTTGGCGATCAAATCCCAATTCCACCTTTTTTGAAGGGAGATGTTAATGCTCATTTTAGGCGAAAATGAGCATTAACAAATTCGTCTTCCTCTTTCATATTGCACTCCCAAACTGAAGATTCAGACGAAATGGGCATATACAAATGCCAATTCCAGCTAAATGCTGAAAAAGGTCCGCTACCAAAACAGAACAATTGCAGTTCCTTTTCGAGCAATTACAAGACCCAGACTCTTTGACAAGCAGAACACAACATAAGCATTTCATAGTAAAGCTACTAAAAGAACCCTAAAAAATAAGAAATTCAAACATTTTGTGTAGACATGAACCGAGGTCCCGGGTAATCTTTGACACGACCAAATACAATAATTTGCATAAAAAATCTGAATATTTTCTATTCAGCATTAAGCATTCTCCAAGACAGTTGACATCTAATTAAGCATTCTTCCACTACTATATTCTTTATGAACATTCCAGAACGCTCTGCTACCTACGAGATTATATTTCCAATGGAACCCTAACGTAAGAATACATTTCAAAAAAATTATGTTCCTCGTAGCAAATGGTAAATATTTATTGAATGAAATTGAAATAACAGGCCACGGACCATCCCAAAAGAGTGAAATAACGAACGAAAAGTAGAAACAACGAATGGATTGAAATTTACCCTTCACTGGTTAAATTTACAACAGCAAAATTCAATTTCGGCAGAACGGAAACACAAAGAAAAATAGACAAAATAATTTGCTGAACGGATTATAAAATTTGACCCATACATCCCTTACTTCAATGTATTAAACACGATTCACACTATTCACCCTTCCAACTGCAAAATCAACCAAAATAAACTGTCACATACAAACGTTAAAATTCTATGTTCCTCTCTGTAGCCATGACTTTGTCGGTTAAAGATAAAATTTTAAAGTTTGGCGCAGTTGCGGCATGTTTCTTCCTTCAGAGTATTTCGGGACAAGATAATTTTGATTTCTGCACGTTCTCGCTGAAATTTGAACAATCCATTCAGAAATTGCCGAGCAATCATGCCATCAAATCCTTTCTTCCGGGAAACTACCAAAGTTTCCATGGCAGGGGCATGTCGCGCAGGATAGTTAAGGACAGGTAGAGAGTCATAAAAAAAGTTCATATTTAGATGAACCCACTTTAGGTTTTCCAGTGAGAATGTTGCTGGCATTCGCCGCAATGAGTTTAAGATATCCCAATTCAAGAAATCCTGCATTATACCAACGAGCCGCTTTTGTTTAAAAAAAAATCAGAAACATGCTATTTGCAATAAAATAAGAGGTTACAAACTTACCAATACAGAGCAATCAGCGCTGTCTATGCACATTTGATCTAAATTGGGAAATTCGCTTACAACCTTTACACTATGGTAATAAATATAGTTCAACAAGGTAATTTTTCTCACTGACTTCAGAGTTTTAAATATTTCAAGACCTCGAATGTTTGTACACAGACTTAAACATGCCGGCAAGTCTAATTCCATTTCAACCCTGCCAGGCAACTTTTTTATTACTAATGTAAGGCTCACCAATCGTGGGCAATTTGCTTTTACTGCATCGATTTTAGAAGACAGATGGAGAGAAATAAGTCTCTCAGAGCATATCTTCAATCTCTTAAGTCCATTGCATTTACACAAAGTTAAAATTTCTAAAATAGGACACAATTGCAACATCACTTCGATGGTTTTGTCCTTCACTTCTAAATTAGACAATTTGAGCGTTGTCAAACAGGCAAAACCAGCAAAACAGTGGGGTATTTTTCTAAGAAGAAAATTATTGAGCGCCAAAAATCTGAGCTTGTCACATAAAAAAATGGACGTGGGTACCTTATAAGAAGGTGAGGTGTCTTCTTTAATACTAATGTGTATCACATTTTTAAGAGCAGCAAGGTCAATCCACTCCCAAATCTCAAAAATTTCAAGGGGACCAGAATGAAACTCAAAGATTCTATCAACAATCTGGGTACACGGGGAAGAGGAGAAATCTAATATAAGGTTGGGCAGAAATGTCCAAAGAAACTTCCATCTTTTAGACAGGACACAACACTGGACTGCTTGCTTGAAGGGAACTTTGCTCAAAATGGTGATCAGCAAGCTATCTGGTAGATCAGTCAGCCCTAATCTATTTTTCTTACGAGCCACTACTTTTCCTTGTGTATTCAGGAAAGTATCTAAAAGCGATTAACGGGCAGGGAGAGAAATCAGTAGACTCTGTAAAATATTTAGGAGGACCAAATGAACGAAGAAAAACCCAAAAGCGAAGGCGAGCTGTAATTGATAGCTCTGTTCTCCACCGAGTCCCGCTAGCTAAATGCAATTATTAGACAAATGAGCAATACGAGTGGGACATAAACGCAGTAGGTAAATTTTTGGTCACCCCAGCCAGTGCCACATTTGACTGTGGGCATAGACCCCTCGCTATGGAGAAAAATAAATCACATAATACGGACAGCTCATAATTTTAAATGGTCAATGGTTTTCATTTAGGAAATGTTGGCGCATATTTTTAATTTATACTATTAGTGACATTTTTTTGGTTTCTTTTATATATGTTTTTAGTTTATTATTTGTATAGATTTATTTCTAATCAATTTAATTATTTTTAATTTATTATATTAATTATTTATATTATAATTTTTTTATAATTTATATTTTTATATTATATTAATTATTGATATTGTTTATTTTTAATTTATATATTTATGTACATGGATTAAGGTATTTATCTAGAGTAATGTGTATTATGAATTTATGCTATTAAATTATTATATACAAATAAATAGATAACTAAAAATTGACATTATGCATCATTGTTATATAATCTAGGTTTTCTCAACATGTCAATTTTCCATCATAACTATGATAATCAATAATCTTAACATATTCAAACCTTCAATTTTGTATTTATTTCAAGATGTGTAACTCAAATTATTTTATGTTAGAATGTAGAGCAAGGATGCTCAAACACACACATAAATGATAATAGGAAGGATTTTCATTATGGAAATAAGAATTTCACACTATGTTATAAAATTTATAAATTATTATGAATAATGTTAAAATTAATTGTTGAAATAATTTTTATTTTTTATTTTTCATATAATATTAAATTTATATAACTATTTTAAATATATAAACTAAACAAATATAAATAATTTATAATATAAATAATTAATATAATAAAAATTAAAAATTGATTACAAAATAAATTTATAGAAATAATAAACTAAAGGCATATATTAAAAAAATGGCATTGATAGCATATATTAAAAATATGGGCCAACATTTCCTAAATGAAAACTATTGAACCATTTAAAATTATGGATTGTTCTCGGGAAAGTATAAAGAGAAAACTAAAATGAATACTTTATCAAGGGGAACACTTAGATTTTTTTTTTCAAACTCCTCTTATATATTATGTTGTCTTATATATTATGCAGTTTATTTTCCTAGCAGGTGTATGACCTATATAGTTCTGAACTAGAAAGGATGAATAATCGGCCATTTAGTCAATGTCCATAATTGATCCGTCAATTATTAATCTCCTATCTTATAAATATTATTAATCTCCTATCTTATAAAGATTATTTAACTGTCAAAAATTAATTCACAACTAATATTGGAAAATAACGCAACTGCAACTTCACCAATAAAAACACAGAAAGAAAAAATGCAACACAATAACATGATATTTTTAGACAATCGTCCTTGGAAAAACCCTGAGGGGAAAAAACTAAGAGATACAAAATTCCTTACCTCTCAGTGGCAGAACCTCGACAATCTCCCAATTTCTCTTGCTAATATTCCTCCATTGCTATTCCCAACGCTATTATTGTGCCCTTGCTAACACTACAAGACTTTTCTCTATCACTACAAACTCATTTGCTAACACTGCAAATGCTCTCCAACTTGTGATTGGTGTATTCTCCAAATTCCTACCGACCCCTTCTTATACTACTCTCATTGGAAAACCAACGATCGAGATCAATTCTCAATCAATGGCTAAGATTAATAACCTCCTTACAAAGCCTAACCAATTATTTGCTATAAATTTCTAAAGAAATCAATTAATTAACAAATTTTATTTTGTTCCTAACCAAAGAACAACTATTTGCTAATTATTATATATCAAGAACCAGTTCTCCTAGCTACTCAACTAACACTCCCTCTTAGCGAGGAAGTTGTTTTGCATAACACCCAACTTATCTCTCAAGAAGATGAATTTCATCTTCCCCAATGCCTTTGTCCAAATGTTTGCTACCTACTACTTTGTCGGTATGTATTGTAGCTAAACAAACCCCCACTGTACACAATCCACGATGAAGTGATACATGTATACCAAAAGGTGAGGTCACTTCTATAAACCATTACACTTGAGAGAATCCATGAAGAAGGAGATCTCAAGAAGTGACTTATAGCGTCCCATCCATGACGTGCAAGAACCATATATATAAATATGAATGGTGGCTCTCAAATGAACCTTACAGAAAGACCCTTGCAAGGTGCACCATATAATGGAAGATTCAAATGATAATGCAAAGTAGATCTAAGATGAAATGCAAGATCTAAGTTAAAATGATATGCAAGAATGCAAGGAAAGTAGATCTAAGCTAGATGGATTAAGATAGATGCAAGAAAAAAAATTACAATGATGATGCAATACTTCAATACGAAAGATCTAAGAATGACATAGCTCCAAGATGCAAAGATTGCAAGACTCCAAGATTCTAAGATTGCAAGACTCCCAGATTGCAAGATGCTAAGATGTCAAGACTCTAAAAACTTGCAATAAAATTTTAAGATCTCAAGACGCTAAGAATGCTATGAGGATGGGATCTCAAGAATGAGGAGAGAGTCTCGTTTTAAAGGATTTAGAAATGAACAGATGGTCAAGATTAAGAGGAAAAAAGAAATGAGTGGTTGAGATAAAGAGGCAAAAGACTTTTTTTTTTAAGTCAAAAGATTCCATCTCATTGGAAAGTGTACTTTTCTTTTAATTTTTAATTTTTAATTTTTAATTTATTATTTTTAGCAAAGTGATTTCCATTATTTAATTAAAATAGACCTTTATTTAATTAAAGGGGACATGTTCTTTTAATTAAATGTGGCTTACGATAAAGTGATTTTATTATTTAATTAAAAGATATTTTAATTAATTAAAAGAGAGAATGTTCTTTTAATTAAATAAAGCTTATGATAAAGTGGTCAAACTTTAGGATATAATCAAATAAATGATAAAATGATGATTTGATCAATAAATAAGAGATTAACTAAATATGCAAAATTGATTAAGCACAAGATTTAGTCTAGTATTTAAATTTTAATGTTAGAGTGAGGCTCAAAGTTTACTAGACCATTTTTGAGTGATTACATTTGCCCCTCTTTGACTAATGTGTGAGTGATCTGGGAACACATTGAGTCAAAGAATGATGATGTCAAAGTAACTCATAGAGATCTGACTCTGAACTTGATCGAACGAAGCATAGAGATGCAACTAATTCTGAACTTGATCGAATGAGAACTAGCAAAGATTAAAAGATACCTTATAAAGATTTGACTTTGAACTTGATTGAACGAAGCACAGAGAGACAACTAATCCCAAACTTGATTGAACGATAACTAGCAGGGATAGAAAAAATTCCAATGTATAGTTGAAGCGAAACTGAACACTAAAATAAAGATTGAAAGACAAGACAATAAGATAGCATAATCAATTTGCAGCTTTGAAAGATAGGTTATTCCTGCCCCCTTGAGATCAAAAGCGAAATGAGGTAGAGGAGATGCAGAAATGAGATAGATTTGATCATATCAAGATAAGATAAGGTTCAAGATGATTAATAAGCACATAAGACCAAGTTTGACCACCAAGTGATGAAAAGTTTTTCCCCAGTTTGAATAAGGTTGATCAGGAAGGTATATCATTAGCATTAGGTCAAAAGTGATTATGGAGAAAATATGATCAATTTTTGCCTCAAAGGATGAAAAAATAAGCCTCAAAAGAACAACAAAATAAATTTGAATTTTGGTTTTGATCCCAAAAATGAACCGAGGATGTTGAAAAAGGATGACCAAAGTTGTCTAATAATGATGAAGGAGACCCTCTCCTAACTCATATGCAAACTAGAATGAAACCTAAAAATGCAAACTACTGTGAAAATGCAAAGTGCAAATTGCAAGAGTCAATAAATAGGTCCTTGTTTTTATCATCGAGATTTATTAAGGAACATTGCAAGATCGTACAACTATCACTAGTGCAAGCACAGCTACGAAGATATGAATATGATCTATGTCAGATATAACGTAGGAAATACACCTAAGCACTAAGGCATAATGGCCAAGATGACCTGAACATGATTTCCAAATTAATGTTGCAAGTAACCATAAGCATTAAGGCATAAGAGTCCAAGATGACTTGAATGGTTGTTGCGTAAGAAAACAAAATGTAACAGTTAAGGAGATAATTCCAACCTTACCTAATTGTCCGAATAAAGAAGGTCAAGGTATGTGTGGCATTCGAATCGTGATGGAGGCTCTTATCACATACACCTAGTTTATTAGATAGCTTAAGATTATTGGAATCACACCACAAGCAGAAATCAAAGAAAATATGCCACATACCCCTAGTCCTCTAGTCGTAACATTATGGAGAAACCAATGAGGGAACATTAGTGAAAATCTTCAATAATAGACAACATACAAAGAAAATATCATTAAGCACACCTCAGTCATTTTAATTTAAGTGCAGCGTAAAAAAGATAAAGATAACATTGAATCACTAGGACTCATGCATGTAAGTGATAAATATCGCACAATCCTATACTGCACACAAAGCATTGACTCAAGGTAACATATTCGATAAGTGTTAAAAAATACTCAATGTCAAAGGACGTGTTGAGAAACAATGTTTGGGGTAGTGTTGAGAAACACTGATGTGAGTTACTAAGAAACAATCATCACGCAATAGAGGAGAATACAATTCATGCCCCCTAGCCCTAGACAAAGATCAGTTACATACCAAGGAGATTGGAGATGGAATTCAAAAGGGTTTGGAGTGTAAAGAAACAAGTTGATAGATATAAGTGCATAGGTTGCAAGTAGCACCTATTTCCAGGTTTTACCAAGATAATGATTTTTTAGGACATTATATGATTTTTAAAAAAATTTCAGGAATATTTTTCAATTTTTAATTTTTTAGAGATTACCAATTTTCAAGCAAGATCACATTGGTTTGCCCCCAATGTCGAGCAAGGTATAGGATATGATGGATGAATTAGCAAGATGATGGAGGAAGCATAAAGAATATGAGGAGTAGAAAGATAATGAAACCCTCAGGGACAATCTCATTAAGAGTACCCAAGCTAGGGAAAGAGAAAATATAGCAATCTAAGCTTATGAAGAGGTAATCAAAGCCAGGGAAAGAGAAAATAGAGGATCTTGATTAAGAAATAAGAGATAATGCAAATGGATAATGGATAGGGATCTCAACCACTTACTATTTTGCCTCTTAATCATGTGATTTTTCCTCTTGAGAATCTTAGACATGAATGTCTTGATGTCTTAGAGAGCGACGACTTGGAGGCACGAGTGAGTGGCGATATGGCTAGGTTGTTTGAGCAGGTGGAAGGGTTGTAAGATGAGGTAAAGGTTTTCAAGGAGATTCAATCACTTCACATCTCATTTCTATAAGGAGAAAGTCAGACTGGGAAGTATTCTTTGCAAATCAAGCCTTATAATGGTGACTGTGATGATAAAGTGTTGGACAACTTCTTTTGGGACATGGAGGAGTATCTATCCATTGTGCCTAACTTGTCAGATGAGATGCAGGTGAAGAAGGCAACATATTGCTTCACTGGAATTGCAAAGTTATGGTTGAGAACTCACCTCGTGAATGAGAGATCTGGATGAGCAATGAGACAAATCACTACTTGGAGGGAATTGTGAGCCGCTCTCCAAGATCAGTTTAGATCAGTTCAGACTGGGTGAGCTGAGCCAAATTCAACGAGATGAGGCATATGAGGAAAATAAGAGATTATGTGCATGCTTTCCAGTAGCTCGACTTGGAGTGCACGAAGTTGAATAACTTCAAGAAGTTGTATCTTTTTATGAAGAACTTGCAACCCTGGGTGACCAATGATTTAAGGCGACAGAAGGTTCAGACCCTTTTCGAGGCCATTACCATTGCTGATGGACTACTTGATTATAAGGGCGATGCAACAAAAGGATTTAGTGGTGTGAGATAGATGGAGATGATCGACACTAGAATCATTCTAGATGGGAGAAAAGGAGTAGCGAGTCACAACATAAAAATGACGAGTCAAAAGGGAAAGAGCTTGCAAATTTGAAGGGACAGAAGGTGAATCATAATTGCTTCATTTGTAGTAAATCATATCACTTTTCTAGGGAGTGTCTGAATCGTGTCGAGTTGAACATGATGCATTTTGAGGATCTAAAGGCTCTCGAAGTAGGAGTCTTGTAGTTGATTAATTCACTGCAGCATGCAACGACTTTGGATGGATCATAGCGTGTATCTAGTAGACATGAGTTGTGCTATGTCAAGGTGTATTTCAGTGATCAATGTGTGTTCACGATGGTTAACACAAGGATGAATCATAATTATGTTTCTATGGGTCTAGTAGATCGACTTGGATTGAGAACGGAGCCAGTTGACTCAACTTTCAAAGCAGTGACTGCACTAGCAAGGTGAGCTAGTGGCCAAATCAGTGATGCCACGATGCGAATGGTGAATTGGAAAGGAAAAGTGGACTTAGTTTCTATTGATATGGAAGACTTCGAGTTGATGCTTGGGAGGGAGTTTTTGCGGTGTGCATCACCATTGGTGGCACCTCATTTGGGATGTTTGGTCATCCTTGATTCACAACAACAGTGTATTATTTCCATTGTACAACATTGGGTCAAAGTGTGAATGTATTGAGTACAAATCGATTCGAGGGTCGGGATGATTTGAGCTTAGCTGTCTTGGTGAGTGACAAAGTGTCTGATACCATTTCCACACTGAGAACTATAGAGATCATTGATCTAAGTGTAGATTGGATATGTGCCAAATTTCTCTATAAGATCTTGGATA
This sequence comes from Chamaecyparis obtusa, assembly GCA_027943335.1. Classification (NCBI taxonomy): domain Eukaryota; kingdom Viridiplantae; phylum Streptophyta; class Pinopsida; order Cupressales; family Cupressaceae; genus Chamaecyparis; species Chamaecyparis obtusa. The sequence continues at coordinate 1,167,776 of BSBK01002369.1, forward strand.
TTCATGAGCAGATAGAGAACTTGTAATTCTTGATGCGTGACTTGGAGACTTTGCACAAGAAGGGTTTCTTAGATGCACTTTATGTAGATCTTGTGTTTCTTCATAGACATAATAGATCTTACTTTTTTTGGATATGCTATGAGCATCCGATTGAGCAGGAAGGTTGGAGTCATATCAGATACTATGCAGGGAAGATGATCTTTTATTTTCATCTGATTCACTTGGAGAATTGTGTGCGGCATGTTAACATGCTACCTTATCAGGAGATTCCAATTAGTAGCAATAAAGGTGATTTGGAACAATGAACAATTGATGAGATTGTACTTATGTTCGAGAAGTCTATATTGTCAAAGCGAGGTCCGGTTGGTGGGTTCCTTGAGTGGGACTCAGATTTGGATAACTAAGCTGGAGAGATACTCTTCTCTTGCATCTTGCGGATCAAAGATGTAATGACATTGGGGGCATCACCATGAGTTGAGTGGGGAGGATGTAATAGGTCCAGAATGGAGTATTGATTTCTGACTTGAGTTGCACAATTCGAGCTGATAATCCGAGTTGATAGATCCAAGGAAGTGATTTGAGTTGGACAATTCGTGACTTTTTGTGAATTTAGCTAAGTATCCGATGAGGCTGACTTTGCTCCTTTTTTGTAGTGAGGTTTTTTTAAGTATTTGGAGTTCCAACTGGCATTGGAGAAGTGCAACAACACTTGGAGGCCAACCCGCGCTAATGCATTGTACAATGCATTTATTTGTGTGAGGCATGATTTGTGGCCAAGAGTTAATTTGTGTGCATTGGAGGATGAGTTTGAGTATAGATGACTCAATTTGAGGCTAGGCAAGATCTGTGAAGCGCCTTATGATTTTTGTAAGCCATTCATGGAGGTAAGACCTATATCTTGCGGTGGCACAAGCATTTGGCATTTTAAGGCACCTAGTATATATTGGAGGTGCGTTGAGGCATTTGTGGATAGAGCAGAATTAAGCAAAGTTCAGTAGAGAGTTGATCGACATCGCATTGGGAGTGAAGAGCAAAGCAGAAGTGCGAACTTGAGCAGTGCGACTTTGAGGAAGCAGTCTTGTGAAGATTGGCAACTAGATCTAGTGACTTGAGGAAGAAGTTGAGGTGACTTGCTTCTAGAGGTGTTTGGATTCCCTTGTGTACTTGATCTGAGAGCTCTTCTTTCTTTGTAAAGAATAAGTATATCGAATAAGTTTGTTTAGCCTTATTCCTTATATTTTTGGGTGACTTGTTTTTTTGAAGCATTTGCTCAAGTTGCTGGATCTAGTCACCAATCTTCACAAGACTGCTTCCTCAAAGTCGCATTGCTCAAGTTCACACTTTTTCTCTTCTATTGAGGCATTACAGTAGCTTTGATACCAACTCTCCAGAGTTGTGTATCAGGTGAGAATCAATTGTATCTTTGATTCCCACCTGTATCAGAGCTACAGTTGATACCCTCCAAGTAGTAGATTAGAGATGCTAAGATGCCAAGATTCCAAGATTGTAGTACAGTAAGTATATTGGAGGTGCATTGAGGCATTTGAGGATAGAGCGGAATGGAGCAGAGTTTAGCAGAGAGTTGATCGACATTGCATTGTGAGCGAAGAGAAGAGAAGAAGTGTGAACTTGAGCAGTGTGACTTTGATGAAGGAGTCTTGTGAAGATTGGCGACTTCTTTTTTTTATTTTTTTTTGCTTTTTTAGTGTTTTTTTTAAACATTTTTGGAGGAAGTCAAACCTGATGCTCTTTGGATAATGCTCCTTTGGAAAGATATGAGATGATAGGCCAAGGCCGTTGAGAGATATGCTCGAAGATGATGATAAGGTAATGATATGAAAAGGTATGGAGGATAAGGTAAATGATAGCTAAGGATTTATGCATAAGATGTAATAAGGGCAATGGAAGGATAGGAGATGAAAGGATAGTAAGTAGGTATATGATAGTAGATAGGGAATTGAGAGGTTTATATAGGAGTAGACGGAGATGATGGAAAGATCAAAATTGACACACACATTCAGGGGTATTGAAAAATTGGAGGAAGAATAAGTTGGCTAGATTGAGATTTTGATATAGGAATTCATATGGATCTTGAGACACAAGGACCCAAGATGGATGAAGGAGAGGATGTGGGATGTTTGGAAGGAAGAAAAGTAGAAGTCTTTGGAAGCTTGAATGTCAACTTTGATTTTTATTTTATGTTCAAGTCCTTTAAGAGAGACTTGGGAATCCACATAGCTTTTAATTTTTCTTTATTTTTAGATTCTTTTGATTAGAATTCTTCAATAATGGATTTAGGAACCCATATTTTCTTTGATTTCACTCTTTTCTTTGAGAACCCTTGTGGTTTCATAGATATGGCATATTTCTTCATAGTCACATGTCGATTAAATAGGACACGGTGATCTTCATATGTAAGTGGATTCTTGTATTTTTTAGTTTGATGTTGCACATCCAAATTTATTCCAAAAGACTTGGGAATTGTGGATGAAAGAGGTTGATATGACAAGTTTAGATGGAAGGATGTAGGATTTCTAAAGTATGCATGTCTTTATTGATCTTGAGGTAAATTAGGAACAAGATTTATAGTAGATGGAGGAACATAAGGTCCTAATATGGATGGAAGGTGTGAAGGTTTCATCTTTGGGTTATAAGGACCAAGGATAGATTTTGAAGATGCAAATGGATAATGGGTATGGATATCAACATCCATAGAGTGAGTAGTATGGCCAAGGCTTTGATATCTTAGATTCATATTTATACCAATAAGATCATGAGTAGCTTTGATAGGAGAAACTTTGATAGGATCAATAGAAGCTTGGGAGGATTTATTCTTATGTGGAGGAGTAGGAAAGCTGGGAGATGGATGTGACAAATTATGACAAGGTGTTACTAGGATATTCTGATCTTGACAAGGATCTTTGGATAATGCAACAAGAGTATTTTTCACTCGATTTTCAGTAAGCACTTTAATGATGTTGGAAGGAGTATATTGATCTTTCTCAAGAGATGGATAATATATAGGAGGTGGAGGAATATCTTCTTGGAAGAGGTGAATGGATATGAGGGGATCATCATGTGATTCTTGGAATATGATACTTTAGTCAACAATCGGATAAGGATGGATGATATCTTGATCTTGATCTTTAGTGATATTTATTTCTTCACACTTCAGATTATCCTCTTGACATGGAACCACTTCTAGGGACAAGGTAGGGGTTTGGATATGGGTGAGGGGTTGATGAAGGAACATTTAAGATAGGTGTGATAGGTTTTGAAGCACAAGGAAGCTCAAGATCTATGACCTTTGAAGCATGGAAAGGACTTGTAGAAACATGTATATTAGCTTGGATCTCTTTTAGAGGTAGTCTTTGAGGATATGCATAGGTAGCGTGAAAAGAATTAAGTTCTTTATTTAATGGAGGAATTTTGGAGGGATTTTCTTCTTTAGGAGATGAATGTATGATGAGTAAGGTAGAGGTAGAGTGAGAATAATTACTAGAAATGGGTCCATGATTTTGATCAAGAAATGAGAGATTAAATAAATATACAAAATTGATTAAGTAGTGGATTTAGTCTAGAATTTAAATTTTAATATTAGAGTGAGGCTCAAAGTTTACTAGACCATGTTTGAGTGATTACAATACCTAATGTCTATATATTTACACCTATCATAAAACACAAGATTCTTAGATAACTTGATGCAACTCTGATTGTCGTAGTGTATCACTATAGTCTCAACTCTCTGACCAAACAAGGCTACTAGCAACTTTTGAAGCCATATAGCTTCACACATCACCATGCTAGATGCTATGTCTTCTGCTTCTATAGAAATAAGAGCCTTAGACTTTTTATTCCTGTTAAACCAAGAGACAACCCCTGATCCCAAACTGAAACAATACCCTGAAGTGCTTCTCTTGTCCATTGTACTGCCTTTTCAATTTGTATCAGTATAGCCTATCAAGTTGATACCTTCACCTCAAACATATCTAATCTTGTATTCAACTGTACCATGCAAATAACACAACATATACTTTTTTTTTGTCTAATGCACTCTCTTTGGTTCCACCATGAATTGACTAAGAGAGTTTACTGCAAATGCTATATCTAGCCTAGTGTTGACCAAATACATCAGCAAACCAATTAATTTCATGTATAAGGTGGGATGTATATTCTTCTCCTTAGATGTATCTACCTTCCTCCAATTCATGATCATAGGTGTAGACATTTTTTTGTAATCTTCCATCTTGAATCTTTTCAAGATTTCAATGCAATATTTCCCTTACCCAAGGAAAATCTCTCCATCTGTCTCCCACACCTCCATGCTTAGAAAGTAGTGCATAAGTCCCGAATCCTTCATCTCAAATTTTTTTTGCAAGGTCCCTCTTGCATTCCTCTACGAGCCCTAGTGAACCTATTAAAAACAAGTCGTCCATGTATAGAACAAGAATGATAATATCACCTCCAACTTCCAAATAGTAGAGGTTAGCATCTACCTCACTCTTCACCAAGCCCATTTCCTGCAAGTAAGTATCAATGCACTCATACCATGCTTTAGGAGCCTTCTTGAGTTTGTACAAATCTCTCTTCAATTTGCACATGTGGGTCTCTTTGGTGTGTGCTACAAAGTCTTTTGGTTTCTCTATGTATACCTCCTCCTTCAACACCCCATTAAGGAAAGTTGTCTTGACATCCATTTGATGGATCTTCCATCTCATCTATGCTGAAAATGAGATCACATCTTGTATAGAAGTATACGTTTCCATTGGAGCAAATATCTCCTCATAGTCCATTCCCTCCTTCTAAGAGAAGCCCTTTTCCATGAACCTTGCCTTGTATTTCTCAATGCTACCATATGAACCATGCTTGTGTTGGCAAGTTATGATTTGAGAGCACTAGGAATCACTTAAGGGTTTCCATTTATGACAAAACTTATGTTGGAGTGATCACATGAAGTGAGTATATACGTATTGGAGACACAGTCATGAAAATGACTAAGTATAGAATCATAATTATAATATACTACAGTATTGTTTTGGTCAGTGAAGGTAATATATGATGTATTATGGCTTGAAAACTTATAGGAAGACATTTTGGGGTAAGCATGATGTTTAGTTAAGGTCGCACATGTTTTTGTGTTGATATCAGTAAGTTACAGTGTTATGAAGGTATGCGAAGACAGAGAAATGGTGAAACAGGGTATATGAACAATCGTGATGATTGAGGGAAGGTTAGATGGAATGGTAACATGCTAAGTTAGATGAAATTTGTATATTTACAACACCTTGGTAATACAAGATTTTTGACTCTACATTTTGCATTTGTATAAGTAATTGTTATGTTTTGTATTTGAGAGCCGACTGGATGGCAGAATTGATATAAGTATAAAGTGTTTTATGGAAGTGATAAGTGTGATAGATATGTATATGTGATTGATGCATATTTGGGATATTAGTAAAGGAAGATAGAACATGCAAGATCAAAGATTGATAGAGCTATAACTAGAACTATCAAAGCATAGCAAATGCTTGTGCAGTTAACTTATTGAAGAGCACTTTATAACAAAATTTTTATTGTAAGAGTTGTAATCTCACCACACCTTTAACAGGGTTTTTGTATACCCCTAACAGGGTTTTTTATTCCTCTAACAAGGAAATGTACTATGTAATACATAGCTCCTAATAGGGCTATATCTCCTAACAAGGATTCTATATTTTAGAGCATAGTTGTGGGTACCATCCCCACTGGGGGTTTTTCCCTTAGCTAGGGTTTCCTCGAAAACAAATAATGGTGTTATGAGTTATGTGTTATGTTTTTATGTTCTTTTCATTTCAGCACTCATATGGTTTAGTTTCAATTATTTTAAGTTTAATTTGAAGTGTTGTAACACTGATTCACCCCCCCTCTCAGTATTACTTAATCCTAACAATTAGTATCAGAGCTATTGGACCTTGGAGAGAAATCCTAAAAGCTTATGGGAGATCATAATGGATTCAAAATGTTTGTAAGAGAACTCTGAAGCAACACTTGATGACCAGGACAAAGAAAAGGCTGAGAATGGTGAATTAAAATTCAAATTAAGAGAAGAAGGTTTCATCAAGAAACTTAAGGAACAACTTAAAATTTTAAGAATTTAGAGACAAGACCTTTCATTGTACTTTTTCTTCCTTTTTTTAATTTCTTCTCATCTGATATCATCCTTTTGTATACTTCTTCATAGGTTCCAAACTGATTAGCTTACATATCCTTTGGTTGGCTCAATGGTTGCTCAATACTTGTTATTAGTTCATTCTTTGTTGTTTCATATCCAAATAGTTGTAACCAAGATATCCATGGCTCCTCTCCTTTGATTATACATGAGTGTGTACGAACCAAAAAAACATATATCTTTCTTATATTTTTCAACAATATGAGGTGGTATTTGATATATAGTATACATTTTTCCTTGAAATTCTTTAAAATAACACCATATTACTGTGTTGAAATTGCTTCACAATTGTTCAATGAAATTGTTAATCTGATGTATAACTAGTTCGCCTAATGTCCAATTTACTTTAACGATATCAGGAAAATAGCTTTGTATATAGAAAATATACATATAAATAGTTCTCCAAACTTTAATCCTTGTTTCCTGATCTTTCTTAAATTCACCATTAGTTGATTTTGCATCATTTCTACTAAGTCATATATGTTTCCTTATGTAACAATCTCATATGCAACTTGTAGTGCTCCTGTTGATATATTGTCTAATTGATTTTCTTGATAGATGTTGTAGACAATAATTATTGATGCAAATTTCATTTCTTTATTGAAGATGTTGCTTACAACAAAAGTTTTCTAATCTTTCTTGTACCTTACTACACCTTCAATTTCTATTTTAAGATCCAACTCATTTATGCATTTTCTCCCATTATATGACAATTGAATGTGACTATACTTATGATTTCCTTTGTTATTTTAATTTGTCTATCTCCTTCCAACCAAACATAGTATCCATATATTTGACTCAATACAGATTTGATCCATTCAACATCAAATTTTTTTGGCATGTGCATAATGTGTGTTCACCCTTTTGTTTCGAGATGTCCATAATCTTCATTCAACATTCCTTTCTCTTTGAATAGTTCCTTGTAGGCTGATATTATATCCTCATCTCCGATTTCAATCTGTTTGAATTGAATAAATGATCTTACATCTTCTGTCAACATGACTCTGCATGGTGTTCGAGATAATGCTCAAGCTTCATTGACATCTGTGTTTTTGAAAGTACTTAACGGATATTTTGGTGCATCCTCTTCTGATCTATCAATTAATACTATTCTCTCTATCATTTTGACTTTTGTATGTTCCTTCTCTTATCTGCTATTTAGAGTTTTTAGGGCTTGCAGTTCAACTGATCCATCTAATTCCTTTCTATAGAATGAATTAGCTCAATATATAATAGTATCTTCTGAAGATTTGTTCTTCAAGGTAACTTTTCAGAATGTAATTTTTTCATAATAAGTGTCATTATATATAATGACAAAGGGTCCAGTGACTATTTTTAATAATGTATTTATTATAGACCGATAGTCGCTTTCATATGTATAGTGAACTTAGTTCACCGATAGCAATCTTATACTTAATAATTTTCATCGACTTTTCTATTCTCCTAAATATCATTCCATCTATTATATGCTCTTGAATACTTCAGCTTAGAATTTGATTTAAGGAATTTTGAAATATTTCAGAAAGAAAAAAATTGTGTTCCTAAGTTCATTTACTTTCTTTCTTAGTTGGAAGATGAATTCCCTCCGTCATCCGATACAGGGTCCTTCGTTAGTGATGTGTCAACTTCCTTCTTTCTCCATATCTTCTCATGTCCTCTCTGACTTGGTCTTTATTTATGATTGTTTTCCTTTCATGTCATTGATGGTAGTGTACTGATATCTGTAGTAGTAGGCGACATGACCAAACTTTGAGAAAATATAGCATGTTAGTGCAAATGGTCTCCATGGTTCAATTTTTTCTTCATAATTTTCTCTTCTAAATTCTAATGCTCGATGTCCAGAGTTTCCACAACTAAAACATGTAACATAATTATTTGTTTCTCTTCTCTGATAATGAACTAATTTCCTTATTATCAGTGTCTTAACTATGCATTCTTCAGCTTTGTGTGTGCATCGTGATTACATTTGTACCAATATCCATTGAAACTTTTCTCAGATTCTCTATCAATACACCTCGGTTTGGTAGTGTCACCTTCTTTTCTTTGTTTTTCAGTTTTTCATCATGTTTTGTTTGATTTTTGTGAATCTAGCATTATATTCTTTTTCAACTTTCAGGTTACTTCTCAATTCTTCATTTTCTTCCTTCTGCTTCTAATTTTCTTCTTGCAATTGTTGAATCGTGTCACTGATATCTCTTATCATGTCTTTAATTTCTCATACTTCTTCTAGTTGTACTTGCATGAGTAATTCTTTGTTTCTGATTGTTTCTTCAACATTTCTCTTCTTGATTTCCATAATTTCTTTTGCACTTTTGGTAGTCCTCATTCTTTCCAGTACTTTTGTCATTCTCAAGGCTTGACTTTCATGTTCCTTTTTCATTTAACTGATTTTCTCAAGTAATTCATTGTTCTTTAATAATAGGTCTTGTATAGTTACATCAACTTCCTTAGAATTGATATTATCTTCTGATAGTCTATGGAGATCATCAAGGATAATTTGTAGTCTTTCTGTCAATTCCTTTCTTTTTAAAAATGATGTTCTTAGCTTATTCTTAAGATCTTGGATCTTTTTAGTAGCACCTTCTAGGGCTTCTTCCAATTCTCTCTGATACATGTAACTTCCCATCTTTCCAGATCTATTGTTAAGTTATTAAACTTTCCTCTAGAGAACCAAAGTACTGATACCAATTGTTGGAAAGTATAGGTAAGGTACTGAGAAGGGGGGGGGGTGAATCTGTACCACATATATTTCACACTTATTCAACTTTCTCAACATAAACCAATAACCAATAAGTTACTTATACAAATAACAGATAACATATAAATTAAATATACAACACATAAACATTCAAACACTTAACTCAATATTATGGTGTCGCAGAAAACCCTTGGTCAGAGGGAAAAATTGTGGTGGGGATGATACCCATAATTCATCACTACAATAATAAGGTGCCTTGTTAGGACCTTACATAAATGTCATCTTCTAAATGATTTCACCCTGTTAGGACTGACTAATACCTTGTTAAGAGTATTGAAAATCTAGTTAAATACTACTCTATGAAGAGATTTTATACCACTTATACATTGTTCACCTGGTTAAAAGATTTACAATAAGTTTTGAAATAGAACTTATAAGTTCGATTAGAGACTGCTCATTTAAGGGATTTCACAATCTTGTTGCTAAACTATTAGGAATAAATCAACAAGAAATTTTGACCTATAGATTCTTTCTCCAAAATCTTGTCAGATCTTGTTTCTCTCTTCCTCTATTATGATCTATGATCCTTACACTTCTCTTTGCATCCTTTGAACTGTATCTCTGATTTTTTCCTCAATCACCATATCTATCTCTTTGTCCTTTGATATCCTCTTATAATTGCTTGACCTAATTAGGGTTTCTTGATATTCCATAAACTATTTTTCTAATTTGATGTCATCCTCGTTCGTAACCTTTTCTTTTCTTTCCACTGCTAACACTTTTTGATAGCTTCCTTTATGTCGATAACACTTTCTAATAGTATATTTAATTCAAAATAATATCTAAATTACCACAAATAGCAATCTATTTAAGCAAATAATTGACAATTAAGCACTCTATGGATCTCTATTTAGGGATGCTAATGCAAAGCTCTCAACAAGCTTCCATTAGTGACAGTCCTAAAATGAGAATGAATGATAAACAATTCTAAAAGTTCAATTCCAAATGAAAATACAACTAATTAGCTCTAAATTGCCTTTCTAGCTCTAAATTGCAAGAGGTTTGATGCTATTCTCAGATTTGTGGATGATTAATGAGTGAATTATGCCTTGCTTTTATAGATTTTCGCAAGGGTACGTAGGGGGTGTAGTTGATTTGATCATGATTGAGTTTGAGTTAAGTCTATGGTTCCACCTTTGGAGACTATTTAAATATTGTGTCCTCAAAGCTTAGGACAAGAGGACAAAATGAGTGGGTAAGATGCATTCTCCAAGTGAGTGATTGAGATTCAATTTAAGCTTGATCTATGTGAGTTTGGTCCTCAATTTCTATTGGTTGATTTATTTTCCTCCCATTTGGTGGTTGAGAGAAAATAGGAATTAACTAATTGAATTTATTTAATTTGTTTAGCCATGTTACCCCTTAAATAGGTTTATTTGATTTAATTGAACTATACAATTAATTAGATTAATTGTACAATTTATTGATTAATCATGTTTTATTTGACTTAAATTGATTTAATGGCTTTTCATTTTCAATTAATTTTGGATTAAGGTTTAATTACAATTTACCTTTCATTTGATTTGTTTATATTTAATTGTGTTGATTTTTGCCTTGATTTGTGACTTAAATGATCTTTTCCAATTTTTGGTGATTACAAATGCCCCTCTTTGAGTCGACTTCTGAAGCGTGTCGATTCAAAGAATATCCCGATTCATTGATGTAAAGTCCTAATTCATCAATAGTTGATTTCAATGTTCGATATAAGATATAGATTCTGATAAAGTCTGTTTGATTTGATGTCCTCATGGTCGATTTGATGACAGTTCATTGATATGGTACTTGGTTCGATCTGATTTGATGTTTAATGCCCCTTTTGATTGCTAAGCAAATTTTTTTTTGATAAAAAGATTATGCTTTGATTTGATTGTCATGCCCCTAATTTGATGATTATGACTTCGTTCCTGATTATCCGAGTGTATGCCCCCTTAGAAATGAAATGAAATTTGATTGTTGTTTGAAAAGGTTGACGGTTTAGGTCATTTTTCTTTAATTAGGTCAATTTATAATGAATATCAATTTCATTTCTGATAATGAATTTGCATCCGTGTGATGACAAATGCCCCTGATTTGGTAGATTTGGTGAAAATTTTGGGTCCCTGGGCATTTTTTGGTTAAAGATGCCCTTTTTTAGGTCAAAATGGCCTATATAAAGGGGTAAAAAGTCATGTTTACTATTCATTTTCACTTTGCTATTTGACTTTTCTCTCTTACTTCTCTGAGATGATTGTGATGGTTATCCCAATTTGAGAGAACAAATTTGAGCGTGGGTGCCGATATCATCAGCCACGGACCTATGGACCTCCGGTAAGTGTGCGATCAACTTATTTTGTCAATTCATTGCATTTAATTTGAGAAAAAACTAATTTTTTTCTAGAAAAACCCTCTTTTTTTCTTTTTTGAAAATTAAATAGCATGTTTAAACCTTTTAATAGCATGTTTACACTTATTTCAGCACTTCTGCGCTTTTAAATAGTGCTTTTACATGTCTAGTTTAGGCTTTTCTCGCATGTTAAATTTTCTCTACCACTTTTAAATTTAAATGCACATTTAATGTTTTAAATAGCACGTTCAACATTTATTTTAGCACTTTTAAAACCTTTTAGCACTTTCACCTTAGAATAGCGCTTTCACCAATTTGACTAGCACTTTCAATATTTTGAGTTGCGCTTTTGCCTTTTAGCGCTTTTAATTATTAAAATAGCTCTTTTCACCTATTAGGAAAAAAATGCAAATGACTTAGTTAGTTTTCCGAACCATTCAGTATCATCAATTAGTTGATTGGTTGAGGTAATAAACCTAATTTAGTAGCAAGTCATAGGATTTCAGTTTGATTCAATGTAGTTTGAATTTTGGATTGTCAATCTAGATTTAGATGATGGGTGATGATAAATTTTCCATCCTCTCTGAATAGAATCAGGAAAATTGATTGTGGTTTGGTATTTTTAAATGTTTGATTGACTTAGGATGATTCAAAAGATAACTGATTTCAAAGCTGATGTGATTAAACTTGATTTTTGTAGGCCATGCTTAAGTCACTAGCCATCCGAGGGTTATATCCTTTACCATTCAGTATGATAGATGATTTGAGCACTCTAAATCACTGACATACTGGCAGGTGTAGTCTTTCATTCTTGCTCATCCTACCTTGATTCCAAGTGAATCCAGGATTGATTACAGCTATGATGGTACAACTTGTTGGTGGGTGTTCCAGGACCTGACAATTGGTGATGTCCATATCAATGGTCATAGTTTCATTCATTCATGATTCTTCCAACTATTTTGGGTACTCTGATTGGAGGTTTCCTCGTGCCTAATATCCAAGGACATGGATTCACAGATGGTTGGGGTCATATGTTGGCGGACCTGATGGCTCAGCCTTGATAGTTTGATTTGGGTTCTTGCGTTCTAGCGCAGATGTATCACGAGCTGCATACAGTGGTTTATCAATGTTCTTTATGTTAGGAATGAATGCTAAGTGTTTGGTAGCCATTCTATAGTAGTTTTTGTTGCATTCATGACTATGATTATCATTGATGTCAACACAGTGATTTAACGAAGACTTGTAAAGAAGAAGACAAAGTTTGGATTAGCGCACGTGGGTTATTGCAGTTGGAGCTATGTGATGTTGAGGTTATACTCTTTGATATGTTATATGTCTATTGTTAAGAGTGCAGACAGTAATTCATTTATTCATGGAAGTTATGATCATTTTGGTGGAAGCAGTATTCAGGTAGTGTTCCTGAGTAGCAGTTTATGGAAATCAGATGATATCTCCTAATCGGGCTGGAATCTGGTTTTGTGTAGTTAAAGGGAATTTGAAGACACGTTGATAGTGATGTGGATGATAGCATAGACTTCGAGGTCACAAGAGTGAAGATTTATTGTATTTGGAAGCTGACAATTTTGTATAATTTTGGTGTAGTGTGTGGAAACTTTTATTTTGTAATTGTATGTCGACTCATTTGTAATTATTTGAGTGTGGTATAAAGGAAGGAATGTATTTCCTTGTTGTAATGTAGTTGTATGTAGGAGTAAGTATTTGTGATGTGGAAGTAGTGATTGTGTGTGATGCATGAAGTGAAGAAAAGAGCTAAGTATGAAAGTGAATTTGTGAAGGAAGACATGCGAAGTACAGAGATCTGAAATTGAGATCTGATGTAATAGTGAGTGCGGTTTGGCATAGTCAAAGAAGAGGTAACATATTATTATGTTGAGTAATGCAAAGATTATTTGGATAGTGTGTTCATTGATCTTACCCTGAAGCTGTTTGGGCAGTGGGTCCTTCTATCTTCCATAACTCTTATAAGGTTAGAATCTTTTAACAGGGATTCATATGTACTAAATATATTTCATAAGAATCCTAATAGAGTCCATCCTCTCACAAGGAATATTCATATTAGTGCATCTTTTGTGGGCATCATTCCCACCGGGGTTTACTTTTTGATCAAGAGGTTCCATAGTCAACATATCTTGTGTCATTGTGTTATTGTGTATGAATATTTTTCTATGGTTGGTAATTATATTGCTTATATGGTTTAATGTTGTTGAAGATGATAAAAGTTATAATTATCTGATAACTGATTCACCCCCCCCTCTCAGTTATCTTGGTGGACTTTACTTTCTAACAATTTGTATCAGAGCGGTAGGTCCTTGAAAAAGAAGTTTAACAACTTAAGGAGATCCATGGTGAATTTTAGGAAAGAAAGCCCTAAGTTTGATGGAGTAAATTTTGACAGCTGGAAAGAAAAGATGAAGACACACCTACTATGTTTAGGACCATTTTATTGGTTGATTACAAAGAATAATAAGACTATCATTGAAGAGGACAATCTTGAAACATGTACTGTGGAAGAGAGAGATCTATTCATGTGTAACATACTTGCAAGAGAAGCACTTTTGATAGCACTTCCAGAGAATGAGTACAATCAGGTAAAATATTTGAAAAGATCTCATGAAATTTGGAATGCTTTACACTCTACTTTTGAAGGTGATGAACATGCAAAAAGAGTTAGATTACATAATTGGATATGTGCATTTGAAGATATAAGAATGTTGGAAGATGAATCTATTAGAAGTTATATTGGTAGAATGTTAGAAATCATTATAGGTATAAAATCTTGTGGAGGAACAAAGACAGAGAATGAAGTGATATGGAAAATTCTGAGGACATTGACTCCTATACTTAAGCAGAAAACACATATGATTGAACAAGTGATACCTTGTACAACAAACTTTACAAGAGAAACTCTTCTTGAAAGATTGGAAGTAGCATAAATGAACCTAGAATGGAGACAACATTCAGTGCTCTTAGTGTTCACCCTACTTTTTCAAGAAGCATCAGTGTGAGTGGAGATTATGCTGGCAGCAACAAATCTAGAAATGAAGAAGACAAGAAGATTGAAGAAGGTATTGCCTTGCTTGTGAAAAGAGAACCAGACGATAAGAAAATATTTAAATGTTGGTCTTGTCAAGAATATGCTCATTTTGCATCTAAATGTCCTAAGAGAGTTAAAAAGTATAGAAGCAATTTCAAACCTAGAAGATCTAAGGAATGTTATTATGCTAATGATGAAGATCTTGAAGCTAGTAGAGAAAGAACTTTAAGTGAAAGTGATGCTGAAAATAATGATGACATAGGATTTGTAGCAATTAAAGAAGAGAATCTTGAAACTAATGTTAAGGAAGAAAAAGCCTTAGTTTCTCAAGTTGAAAAGAAAGCTGATTGGATTATAGATAGTGGTTGTTCACATCATATGACTGGAGATATGAAAAAGTTCATAAAGTTGAATGAATATGATGGAGGAGTTGTTAGAAATGGAAATAATGCACCTTGTTTGATTAAAGGTATAGGATCTATTACTCTTGATGGAAAGACTAATACTGATGATTTTTATTTTGTGGATGGATTGAAAAGTAATATTTTGAGTGTTGGATAATTAGTTGATAAGGGATATCAAGTTTGGTTTACTGAGAAAACTTGTGTGATAAAGGATAAAGATGGAAATCTAATTGGAACTGGATGTAGAACTAGAGATAGTGTATTTCAGTTGAATCCTACTGAGATGACATGTTTGATTACTAAGATTGATGACAGTTGGTTATGGCATAGAAGGTTTTGTCATATAAACTTTGATAACATTATAAAAGTAAGTACTACACTTGCAATAAGAGATTTACCTAAAATTATGAAGCCTACTAACATGATTTGCAAAGAATGTGTAATGGCTAAACAAAAGAGAAGTTCTTTTCTTAGTAAGAAGTTTACATCTATAGAGATGCTGGAGATTGTTCATACAGATTTGAGTGGTCCTACCAGGACTAGAGGATTCTATGGAGAAAGATATTTTATGATTCTTGTTGATGATTTTACAAGAATGATGTGGATTGCATTTCTTAAAGAAAAATTTGAAGCATTTGATAACTTTAATATTGTTAAGAATAAAGTTGAGAATGAATCTAGAATGAAGATTAAATGTTTAAGATCTGATAGAGGTGGAGATTTTACTTCTAGAGAGTTTAACACCTTTTGTGAAGAAAATGGCATTAAAAGACAATATTCAGCCCCTAGAACACCTGAACAAAATGGCATTATAGAAAGAAGAAATAGATCAGTGACTGAAGCAACAAGAGCTATCTTATTTGAAAATGATTTGGTGAATATATTCTGGAGAGAAGCAGTGAACACAATAGTGTATACAATGAACAGAGTACAAATCAGAGCAGACACAGACAAGACACCTTATGAATTATGGTTTGGACATGCACCCTCAGTTAAGTATTTTAAAATTTTTGGAAGCAAATGTTATATAAAGAGAGATGATGATATTGGAAAGTTTGATCCTAGAAGTGATGAAGGTATATTTCTTGGATATTCTTTGAAAAGAAAAGCATATAGATGTTTCAATAAAAGAACTAAGACTATTGTTGAAAGCGCAAATGTTAAAGTTGATGAAAAGTTCAAAATTTAGGAAAGAATGCTTGATTATGAATCTGATGAAGAAGCTCATCCTAAACCTAACACTAGACCTACTAAATTATTTTATGAAACTAACAGTGATTTGTTGAATGAAAGCCATAGTGAAGTTATTGAAGAACCTACATCTGAAGAGAGATCTGAGACAGTGACACCTAGCAAGAGTTTGTTAAGGAATCATCTTTTTGAAAAGATTATTAGGAGCATCAAAAGAGGAGTTCTGACTCAAAATAAAGAACAAGAATAGTTATGTTTGATTTCTCAAATTGAACCTAAGACTACTAATGAAGCTTGTGAAGATGAAAGTTGGACTAATGCTATGAAAGAAGAACTAGATTAGATTGAAAAGAACAAGACATGGGAATTTGTCCCTAGACCTAAAGACAAGAATGTTATTGGAACTAAATGGGTATTCAGAAACAAAATGAATGAATAAGGAGAAGTAGTAAGAAACAAAGCAAGATTGGTATGTAAGGGTTACTCACAACAAGAAGGAATTGACTAGGAAGAAACATTTTCACCTGTTGCAAGAATTGAAGCAATAAGAATGTTTTTGGCATATGCAACTTACAAGAAATTGAAAGTATATCAAATGGATGTGAAGTCAGCATTTCTGAATGGAGAATTGGAAGAAGTCTACATTGAGCAGCCTGAAGGTTTTCCTTTAACTCAAGAAGGAGATATGGTATGTAAATTGAAGAAAGCTTTATATGGACTTAAACAAGCACCTAGAACTTGGTATGCAAGACTAGATAAGTATTTGTTAAAGTTGGGATTT
Organism: Chamaecyparis obtusa; assembly: GCA_027943335.1. Classification (NCBI taxonomy): domain Eukaryota; kingdom Viridiplantae; phylum Streptophyta; class Pinopsida; order Cupressales; family Cupressaceae; genus Chamaecyparis; species Chamaecyparis obtusa. Next base: position 1,184,496 of record BSBK01002369.1, read on the forward strand.
ACAAAAGGAACAACTGATAACAATCTATACACAAAAGAAATTGAAAATGGTTTGTTAGTTATAGTTATTTTTGTTGATGACATTATCTTTGGAGGAGAAGATGAAGCTAGTGACAAATTTGTTGATGAAATGAAGACTGAATTTGAAATGAGTATGATTGGTGAGATGAAATACTTTTTGGGATTACAGATAACACAAAACAATGATGATATCTTTGTAAGTTAGACAAAGTACTTGAATGACTTGTTGAAAAGATTTGGAATGGAGTATTGTAAACCAGTTGGAACACCTATGGTGACCGGACATAAGTTATCTAGCACAGATGAGACTCCTACAGTAGAACAGAAGAAATATAGATCTATGATTAGAGGATTGAAGTATTTGACTCATAAAAGACTTGATATAGCACATTTTGTTGGAATTGTAGCAATATTTCAAGTTGAACCTAGAGAATCACATTATGCAACAGTAAAAAGTATACTGAGATATTTAAGAGGCATAATGAACTATGGACTATGGTATGAAAATTTTGATGATTTTACCCTATGTGCATATACAAATGCTGATTGGGGAGGTAGTGTTGATGATAAGAAAAGCACCAGTGGTGGAGTATTTTTCCTTGGAGGAAGATTAGTTTCTTGGCTAAGCAAGAAGCAAAATTTTATCTCACAAAGCACAACTGAAGCAGAATATGTAGCAGCAGCAAACAATTGTAACCTGATAATTTGGATGAAGAAAATGTTGAAGAATATTAGAATAAATTTTTTTGAGCCTATTGTCATACATTGTGACAACACCAGTACAATTAGTATGTCTAAGAACCCTATATTCCATTCTAAGACAAATCATATAGAGATAAAGTATCATGTTGTAAGAGAGAAATTTGTTGAGAAAGAAGTCAAACTTGAGTACATAAGTACAAAGGAGCAGATAGTAGATATATTCACAAAGCCTTTACCTAAGGATACATTTGAGTATTCGAGAGGTATGCTCAAGGTTATGCCCCAGCCTACTTTTAAGAAGTGATGTAGTTGGTTGCATCCATCCAGTGGTATATGAACCTTATTTTTCTTCTAGACTGGATGTTGGTACTTCCTCTATGGGGGAGTATGTGTATCTGAGCTGAGTCATGAGGACTCTAGTAAATGTATTTTCTGAAAAGTGTCTTTTGACATTGAGTTGTTGTTGACATAGTGATGGAATTTTTGTCATTGATGTCAATGGGGGAGAAGTATACATGAAAAACAATCTGAGACATCTATTGGAGAGAACTGAATAGGATAACGAAGCAAGATTTGATTGATGAAGAGGATTTGAAGAAGCAGTGTTGCAGTATTAGATTTTTGGAACATTGGATATTTTTCATCTATGTTTCCATCAATGCCAATGGGGGAGATTGTTAGGAATGAATGCTAAGTTTTTGGAAGCCATCCTGTAGCATTTGTTGTTGCATTTATAACTATGATTGTCATTGATGTCAACACAGTGATTTACCAAAGACTTGCAGAGAAGTAGACAGAGTTTGGATTAGCGCACGTGAGTTATTGTAGTTGGAGCTATGTGATGTTGAGGTTATACTCCTTGATATGTTATATGTCTATGGTTAAGAGCGCAGATAGTAATTAATTTATTCATGGAAGTTATGATCATTTTGGTGGAAGCAGTATTCAGGCAGTGTTCCTGAGTAGCGGTTTGTGGAAATCGGATGATATCTCCTAAAAGGATGGAATCTAGTTTTGCGTAGTTAAAGGGAAGTTGAAGACACGTTGATAGTGACATGGATGATAGTGTAGACTTTGAGGTCACATGAGTGAAGATTTATTGTATTTGGAAGCCAACAGTTTTGTATAATTTTGGTGTAGCGTGTGGAAACTTTTATTTTGTAATTGTATGTCGACTCATTTGTAATTATTTGAGTGTGGTATAAAGGAAGGAATGTATTTCATTGTTTTAATGTAGTTGTATGTAGGAGTGAGTATTTTTTATGTGGAAGTAGTGATTGTGTGTGATGCATGAAGTGAAGAAAAGAGCTAAGTATGAAAGCAAATTTGTGAAGGAAGACATGCGAAGTACAGATATCTGATGTAATAGTGAATGTAGTTTGGCACAGTCAGAGAAGAGGTAACATATTATTCTATTAAGTAATGCAAAGATTCTTTGGATAGTGTGTTTAGTGATCTTACCCTGAAGTTGTTTGGGTAGTGGGTCCTTCTATCTTCCATAACTCTTAATAGGGTTAGAATCCTTTAACAGGGATTCATATGTACTAAATGTATTTCATAAGACTCCTAACAGATTCCATCCTCTCACAAGGAATATTCATATTAGTGCATCTTTTTTGGGCATCATTCCCACTGGGGTTTACTCTTTGATCAAGAGGTTCCCTAGTCAACATATCTTGTGTCATTGTGTTATTGTGTATGAATATCTTTCTATGGTTGGTAATTATATTGCTTATATCATTTAATGTTGTTGAAGATGATAAAAGTTATAATTATCTAATAACTAATTCACCCCCTCCTCTCAGTTATCTTGGTGGACTTTACTTTCTAACACTTTAGCTCTATCTGTTGGAGTGATTATATTATAGTTATGGACATGGGAGCATCTCCCAGTGACTAGGTCAGTTGCAGCTCGTCACTGTGATCTGGGGTGGCCATTTTCCTAGATGTGCAAGGGCATGGTGGTGCAGGTCCATATGGGCAATTTTGATTATTGGCACCACGTGATCAATGACATGGATTAGGTCATCTGATGACCATATATTGGATGTGAGGTGTGGCTCAAGGATTCTTCAGAGCTTTTGTTTATGTGCTACCCACGATGGATGATGGGGTAGAATCCTCATATTATTGAGAGATTCTATTTTCGACGAGTGCTATGACAGTATGGTTGTACATAGGGCATGCCTCAAGGTGTGGCTATGTATGCCTGTGTTCAGGCTGAGCATTCACTACGGGGTCCATAGGTTGATTATAGGACAATGTGCTAGGAGATAAAGTAGCTTGTTCACCTACCATGGGAGATGAGGGATCACATTGATGCAGGTATGACCAATGAGTACACCAATTGGTTCACTCAGAACCCTTTTCTGAGGTTCACATATCCAACTAAGCAGATACCTAGGATCGAGGAGGAGTCAGATGATGATGATAGGGATGGAGATGGAGGTAGGGGTGGTAGGAGATAGGATTGTTGGGCATCTAGAGCAGGTAGAGTTTTGATACCAGTTATTTTTGTTGCTCCCATTCCTCCTAGGGGTGGTGGTTAGATGAGGGGTGCTTGTGTGGATAGAGTTTTGCATCAGGTTGTTGTGGATCTTGCAGATAGATAGAGACATCATAGGGTCATACATCATTGGCAGGTGGATGTCCAGGCAACATATGCTTGCTAGATTAGGACAGGCTCCTCCACAGGTTATCCCATTGGTTATTCCACAGGCCCCACTAGTAAAAGCTCTTGCTTCTTCTTCTATGACATCTTCTTCATCTTGTCCATCTTATTCATCTTTCGTTCCATCTTTATTTGTTTCATTGTCTTCCATGCCACCTCCTTCCATTCCATCTTCTTCTACTCTTCCTTTACCTACTCCCCCTACACAGGCTCCCAGTTCAGAGGCTCTGACGACTACATCAAATGTTCAAGCCTTACATTCAGATGTGTCTCAAATTAGACAACAGGTTAGCCAGCTTAGCTATATGATGCAAGCTTTTATGGCTGCTATGAGTCAACATGGGCTATAGGCTAGTTCGAGCAGACCTCCTGATAATGGTCCTGGTCATGATGGTGAAAATGGTGCTTGTGGCTAAGCCAGTTGATTGATTCTGATCTGACATGTATTCTTTTATTCTTTATTCATGGATGTATATGATGATCTTATTTTTTATTCAAGATATTAGACTCTTTTTGTATTAGTTTGATTAGTTGATGTTCCCTTATGTGTTGATACTTGTTGATACTTTGATGTACTTTTATTTCCTAATGTTTCATGATGATATTGTAGACTTTGATACTTAGTTGATAGATTTTACTTTATGTGATGTCATTATGTGTTAGACCTCATTTTCTAGGTGTTTTACTATGATATGCAGATCTATATGGTTCTATCTCTTATATGCTTTGTTTTATGTTTTTCAAAATGCTATTTTTATGATATGAATGCACATGTTCTACTTATGCTTAAATGGTTGTCTTATGTATGACATAGAATAGGTGGATGGATGCAATATGAATTTAATGATATGATTATTTTAATGATTAATGTTATGATATTTTAATGCTTTATGGATGCAAATGATATATAAATGTGTTATATGGTCATGTAATGACTAATGCGATGTAATGTGATTATGGATATATGGATGTACTTATTTTTGATAATATGGATATATGTAATGGATATGAATGCAATGGATTTATGGTATGAAAATGTGATGCAACATGTGATGTAATGCATAAGAATTATGGATATTTAATGATTAATGATGCTAAATGTTATATGTGATATAGATGAATGATGTTGATTAATGTAATGCAATGATAGTGCAATGATATAATGTAGGATAAATGTATGGATTTAATGAATAATGCAATGCACAATGTTTTTAAATAAACTAAATGATATGCACCTCATGATAAATTTATGTCTATTTGAATGAAATGACTTAATGGACACAATGAACATTAACTAATGAATGCAATAGTAAATGTACTTACTGGATTTAATATGAATGATTTTTTAAAGAATGCACACTAAATGAGATGAATTTTTAAATTGAATGCAACTTAATGCAATTCTACTTGATTGAATTTAAAGTTTAAAATGAATGCAACCTAATGCAAAGAACTTAATTGAATTAGATTTTTAAATGAATGCAACTTAATGCAATGTTACTTAATGAAAATGAATTTTAAGATGAATGCAACCTGATGCAATTTAATTTTATGTAATATGATGCAAGCTATAGGTAATGAATTCAATTAAATAGGGTCTTCATAATGAATGCAACTTAATGCACTGCCACTTAATTAATGCAAGCTAAATGTAATGAACTTAATTGAGCTCTAGGAAGAATTCCTAAATGAATGCAGGATAACATGGATCTAACAAATGCTAATGAACTAATGGAATGCACCTTTGTTTTTTTTATTTTTAAATTCCAAGACACTCGATCACATATAGTTTTTGATGTTCCTTTGATTTTTTATTTCCAACACTCCCCTTTCTATTTTCCTCTTGCAATTTAGTTTTTGGAGCTAAGAAAGGCAAATAGTTTAAATGTATTTAATCTAGGATGTATGCAACTAACTGTCACCATTCAAAATTTTGGAGCTTATATTCATCATTGAGCAGTTTTTGGAATTCTAATTTTAGTACAACCATCACTAGTTCAACCATGATGATATGAATACATTTTTCACCTCTTACGTTATTTTCCCATCCTTTGGTATGACTATCACTGATTGGAGTAAATCATGAGAGTATGAATACTGATTTTGTCAGATTCTATGTTGCAAGTGGATTTTGGTATTATGATATTGAACGCCAAAATATCCAAGGTATCCTTTTGCATAAACAAACAAAGATCTTAGTTTCATCCTATGTATAAGTCCTCAATGATTCTTTGATGATCACGTCTTTAGACAAATAATACATGCTTTAAAACTTTGATCTTAAGATAGTCATTCAGAAATCAATAAAATATCACGCTTTCATCATAGCTCGTCTAGTTTAAAAACTTTCATCGATTTTCTAGAAAGACATGATTTCATCATTCAAGTCAACACTTAGAAAATTTTGTAATGTTTTTCAAATCCATATTTCAAGTATAGTTCTATCCATTTCATACTTTTAATCCTGATAAAGATAAGGTTGTGTAAGATTTCGGATTAAATTTTGCATTGGGTTCAAATTGGATTAGAATTAGGATTTGATTGAGTGTTTCACTTATACATTGATGAATTGATTTGGTGTCTGATTGAAATTTTCTTTTGTTGAATCCTTCCTCCTTTAGAGTAGATTGCCCCTAGTTTGATATGATTATGTTTGCGGGACTAAGGACAATTTGCAGATTAGGTGACCAAAATCTTTAGGTACTTGCAAATGAAACTGTGGGGTTTTATTATGCAATATATACAAATGCTGGTGAATGCAATATTTACAAGGATGACCACTAGGTATGCGACTGACTTGGACATTCAATGGTGCCTATTTACCAGGTTTTCACCGATTGAATGGATTTTTCTTTCTTTTTCTATTTTTAAAGCTTTTTCCTTTTTTGCTACCAAGGTGCCTATTTGTTAGGTTTTCACCAAGGTACTTTTTCTCTTTTCTGATTTTTTTGTATTTTCTCTTTTTTAAAGTTTTTTTTCTTTTCATAACATCAAGGCACCTATTTTCTAGGTTTTCACCAAGACAACATCTTTTTGAGGATCATTTCTGAATGTTTTTGGCTTTCTTCATGCTCAAATTTTCACTGTTTTTGGTCTTTTATGTATCTATGATGTTTTTGGTATTTCAGGATCTCTTTTGACTACATACAATAAATAGGATGCTTTCCATCTGATTTTATGATACGCTTTCATCTATCTCATGTGTAGAACCTCTTTAGGTGAATGCTATTGATAGGTTCTTGTAGTTCTTCTCCATCACAATCAACTAGTTTATAGGTGCATGTCCCAAAAGATGAAGTGATCACAAAAGGTCCTAACCAGTTTGCTTCCCATTTTCCTTTCTTTTCTCTTTCTGCTTGATTCTTGGGATTTTCTCGCAAAGCTAAGTCACTTATTTGAAATGTCCTTGATTTGATATGCTTGTTATAGGTTCGTGACATCCGATTCTGATACACTTTCAAATGATTAAAGGCTTGTTGTTTTTCATCTAGCAATTCTAGTTCATGTAACCTAGCAACTCTATAGTCCTCTTCACTTATCAAACCATGTAGTGAGACCGTTAAAGATGCAATTTCTACTTCCAAAGGTAAAACTGCCTCTGTTCCAAAGACTAAGGAGAATGGGGTAGCTCCTATTGGCATTCTAATGCTTTTCCTATAATCCAATAGAGTTGGATTTATTTGAATGTGCCAATCTCTGCCTGAATTATCCATAGTTCTCTTCAATATTTTTAAGATATTCTTATTTGTTTCTTCTGCTTGTCCATTACCTTGGGGGTAATATATTGAAGATGAGTGATGTATCATGTGGAATTTGGTATATAGCTATTTTAAATCCTTATTTTTGAAATGTTTTGCATTTTCTGTTATGATGGCATGAGGCACACCATAACTACAAATTATGTGGTTTAGAATGAACAAGGATATCTTCTTTCCTATGGTAGTTGATAAGGGTACAACTTCCACCCATTTGGTAAAGTATTATATTATCGTGATAATGAATTTATGACTATTTGAAGATGGTGGATAAGTCATCCCTATTTAGTCCAAACCCCATTGATAAAATGGCCAAGGTGTTGTCATAGGATGAAGCTCTTGTGCTGGTATGTGGATCAAGTTCCCATGATATTGACATTTATGACAAGTTTTAGCAAAGTGACAAGCGTCTTTTTCCATTGAAGGCCAAAAATATCCTATCCTAAGAATTTTCTTAGCTAGGGTTAAACCATTTGAATGTGACCCACAAATCCCCTCATGAATTTCTTGTAAGGCTGTGTTTGATTCCTCTTTCTCTAGACATCTTAGAAGCATTCCCTCTAGACTCTTATGATACAACACATTGGATATTAAGGTATAGTGAGAGGCTTGTTGGATAAAGATTTTCTTTTGATTTCTGGTTTGGTCCATAGGTAGGATTTGGTCTTTTAAGTAGGTATAAATGGCTCCATACCACAGTGATTCATGTCTTGTTAGCAAAAAAATGGTATTAGGATGGGTAGGGTCAAATGCAAGTTTCTCAAGTTCTTCTCCTAGGAATTCATATCTGGTGCTTTGATCTGGTATTTGGAGAAGTGATGCCAAAGTAGCCATTGCATCTGTTTCTTTATTCTTATCTCTTCGTACTTGCTCAAAGGTAATGAGAGTGAAGTATTTCTTGAGATAATCAACCATATTGTTGTAAGGTATTAGTTTATCATCTTTAGTTTGATATTCATCATTGATTTGATTGATAACTAGTTGTGAATCTCCATAGACTTGTAGCTCTATTACTTTCCATTCTAATGCCAACTTTATGCCAATGACCAATGCTTCATACTCAGCTATATTATTTGTTCATGGGAATAGAAATTTGTATGATTTAGGAATTGTAGATCCTTGAGGAGTAATCAAAATTATGCTAGCTCATGATCCATGTTGTGTATAAGAACTATCAAAGTATAGTTGCCATGTTTTTACTTCAATATTTATAATTTCAGAATCTGTGAATTCCACTTGAATTGGATGTTCATCTTGTAATGGTGACTCTGCTAATTGATCAGCTATGGCTTGGCCCTTAATAGATTTTCAGTCCACATATTCTATGTCAAATTCACTTAGCACCATGACCCACTTGGCTAGTCTCCCATTCAATGTTGCTTTTCTAAGAAGGTATTTCAATGGATCAATCTTTGAAATGAGTTGAATCTTGTGAGATAACATATAGTGGCATAATTTTTGGGAAGTAAAAACTATGGCCAAACATGCTCTTTCAATGAAGGTGTAGTTCAACTCATATTTCACCAATGTTCTTCTGATGTAGTATATGGCCTTTTCTTCCCCTAACTCATCTTCTTGTGCCAAGAGTTCCCCTAATGAATGTTCGGTCACTGAAATGTATATAGTTAAAGGCTTGCCTCTTATAGGTGGCATCAAATTTGGAGGATTCATTAGATATTTCTTCAATAAGGTGAAGGCTTCTTCACATTTCTCAGCCCATTTGAAAATGGTATCCTTATGAAGGAGTTGAGTAAAATTGTGGCATTTTTCTGCTAATTGAGAGATGAATCTTCGAATGGACTGGATCCTACCTTGAAGAGATCTCATCTTAATTATATTTCAAGGTGCCTCCATTTCCATGATATCTTTGACTTTGGATGGGTCTACCTCTATTCCTTTTGTTGATACAATATACCCTAGTAGCTTTCCTAATTGAACATCAAATGCACACTTCTTTGGATTTAGCCTTTGAATTGTTCCAATCTTACAAATATTTTATCTAAGATGGGTAGATGTTCTTCCCTTGAGTGGAATTTAGCAAGTATATCATCTACATAATCCTCCATGAATTTGTGCATCATGTCATGAAATATGGTCGTCATAGCTCTTTGATAGGTCACTTAGGCATTCTTTAGACCAAAAGGCATAACATTCCAATAGAATGTCCCCCATGCACATGTGAATGTTGTCTTGTCTTGATCTTTGGGTGCTATATTTATTTGATTATAACCACTGAATCCATCCATAAGTGAAAACATTGAATGTCCTATCATTAGATCTACGATGGCGTCTATGCTTGGTAACAGAAAGTCATATTTAGGACATGCAAGATTAAGATCCCTAAAGTCTATGAAAATTCTAATAGATTTGTCTACTTTGGAAATAGGAACAATGTTTGAAATCCACTGGGCATAAACAATGGCTCTTATAAACCCTACTTTTAGTAATTTTTCCAACTCCACTTTTACAAACAAAGCTATGTGTGGATGCATCTTTCTTAATTTATGCTTAACTGGTCTTACTCCTTTTATATTCAAGTGATGCATGATCAAATTCAGGTCTAATCTAGGCATATCATCATATGACCATGGAAAATTGATTTGATTTTCCTTAAATAATTGGATGAAATCCTTTCTCTCTTCACTAGATAAAGATGTTGCTAGGTGTATGATCCTTGGCTTTGATTCTAATCCAATATTCACTTTTTTTGTTGGTTCGATCAAGATAGGAGATCTTTCTTCATAGTGCTCGGGTAAAGTATCCAAAATCCCTTCCTTAAGTGCCTATATTGGGTGTTCACCTTTGGAATCATTCTTTATTTCTTTCTCTTTTTTATCTAATATTGCCACAACGTGGTTTTCAACATTAGATTCTTTCTATTTTTTTTTTTTCCATTTTTTAATGAATTGAGAGTTTGGATACTTTCCTTTGTCACTTCTTCCTGATATCTCATGGTAGAAGAATACTCAACAACATTTAGGTATTGGGACACCAAGTTATCATTCAAAAATGTAGGGAGGATGGTAGGTTCAATGGAATCCCATTCAATTAATTCTGGATAGATAAGGGTCAAGGGATCAATGTTTTGATTTGGTTCAGTGGGATTTAGGGACATGACTTCATTTGAAGGTTTGAACATTATATCACCTAAATCTATAATATATGCTTCTTCAAGATGTTTTAGAGAGCTAGGGTCAAAATCTTCCTCACTAGAATCCTCTAAGGTTTCTGTTGGGTAAAAATCTCATGGATTAAACCTAATGTTAGACTCTTCCATAGTAGGTCTCCATGATGGTACGTAGGGTTCTCCTACCCATTTATTTCTTTCAATTTCTTGAATTGGAACATTATCTAAAATCACTTGAGTAGAAATTGAGGCTTGATTCTAATTTGATTCTGAAATTGGTTCTTTTCCCTTGCTAGGAGTATAGGTGTGGATGACATCCACTTCTTTATCTTTGAATGAATCACTTGATAATGAGTCCCATTCCCAATTGTTATAATCCTCATCACTTTGAGAACCTAATTGTAAGATTCGATCATAAACCTCAGGATAGTTCTTTTGAGTGTACCCTTGTTCTAGGTACCCTAATCCAGTCTTTTCTTTGCTATCTCTCCATGTCATTTCAATGGGTTCAATGAGTCCTTTGTTTCTTGTTCCCAATGGTCCTTATCCTTTGTATCCCATTTTCTGCATGATTTGAAATCCTTTCCCATATTGATGTGTGGGAATACTTACATTTTGTACATGTTTTTCATGAGTATTTGATTCCTCATCCTTATATAGCCAGTTTAGGATTTCATTATCTTCTTCATCCATGGATGAAGAAGTATTTTCCCTCACAAAGTGATCATTATATTTATGAGGTAGGTTAGATGGTCTTCCATATGACTTGGGAGATAATGATAGATCCATCATGGATAAATAATATTCCCCTATTCCTTTTTGTTTAATTTGACATTTCTTTTCAAAGTTTTTCATCATATGATCCATTTTTTGATAATGAGCATCTTTAGTGTAGACTTGGATGGATCTAGCTTGGTCTTCTTTCTGTTTCTCAGGAGTGCTCTCCTCACTAACCTTCTCTTTTTATTTTTTTGATGTAGTTAGGTTAGTAGGACTTTGGATATTTTCAAGAACAATTTCTTTTTCTTCTTTTTCTTTTCCCTTCAAGGATGGAAATTTTTTAGAACTTTGTCCTTTCTCTATTCGTTAAGGAATATACCCTTCTGCATTATGCGGGACTAAGGAGTCATTGATAGGCTTAATATTATTATAATATTGAAAGGGATTTGAGTCCCCACTTACCATGATTTCTTGTCCTAGATAAGGGAATTTGAAACATTGATGGTAGGTCGAAGGCACAGCCTACATTTCATGGATCCATGGTCTTCCTAGTAAAATATTATAAGTCAGATTTAGGTCTAGGACTTGGAAAATGGTTTCTTTCTGCATGGGACCAACTCTGATAGGAAGTACTATGATACCTTTAGAATGTCTCTCTTCATCATCATAGGCTTTTATGGTTATCTTTTTCTTTGGGTCAATAGCCTCCTTAGAAAATCCTAAGGCCTTTACCAAGTTTAGGGTACAAATATTTAAGCCAGCTCCTCCATCAATAAGGACTCTTTCACTCTATGCTTATGAATGAGGACCTCTATATGCAAAGGCAAGTTTTGTGGGTGGTTTAATGACATGTCATCTTGCTATGAAAAAGATAGGCAATGAGGTGCAATAAGATGTCCTACCATGTTTTGAAATTTTCTCGCATCTAGATTTAGAGGCACATTAGTCTCTACCAAGGCTTTTTCTAGAATCTCCTTATGAGTTGGTGAGAGCTTGAGTAATTCTAAAATAGATATCTAAGCAAGGGTTCATTGCAATTGGTCTACCAAATTATATTGTTTTGATGATGAAGATGAAGTTTGATCTAGTAGGACAATTCTTGGGGCATTTCTAGGTAGAGTAATTTTTTATGCTTGCCCCCTAGCTATGACATTAGATGCTACTTCTCTTGGCTTCTCTTTCACCACAATAACATTTATAGTATTTTCATCCCCACTTAAAGTATTAATGGTTTGATCATAGGCATGAGAAAAATTGACCTTCTCATTACCTCTTTTATGATTTTGATTGGTGTTTGATGACTCACCCTTTTCATGGTTTAGGAAAGTATTTTTGAAGGTTGTATGATCCTCATTGTTTTGGGGCCCTTCAACCTTTATAGTCCCATCATCAATTAGGTCTTGCACAAGGTGTTTCAATTTCATGCATTCATTGGTTTTATGGCCCTTATTATGATGATATTCACAATGGTGAGAATCATTCCACCAATTTGGATTAACTTGGGGTTAAAGTGATAATTTTGTTGGCCACCAAGGTCCTTAACGCATTTTCCAATGGTTCACATAAAAAGGTGAATTTTATCTTTTGATAAGTGGAAAAGAAAGGTTTAGGCTTGTTGACATTAGCATTATTAAAGGGATTGTTGTTAGCATTGTTGTTGATATTGTTGGAATTGGTGTTATTGAAAGGATCTTTGTTCATTTGATTTACATTATATGTAGAATTTGCTCCACTTGCTAAATTAAAGGGGGTAGCTTTTAAGTTGTGGGATTCCACCACTCTGTCATTCACAAGGTTTTTGTTATTGTTCTTTAACCATAGTTTGGGTTTAGCATTGTGATTGTTGGCCCCTCTATTATTATTATAATTAGATACATAATGATTCTTAATAGTGTTGGTATAGGGTTTATTGTCTTTGAGAAATTTTATTTCTCCCCTTTTAACCAACACATCTTCAATTTTAATCCCATTCTCAATAAGCTTTTCGAATGTAGGAGGACACTGAAGTTGGAGTCTATAGTTCAACTCCACATTTAAGTTATTCATAAATATCTCCATTTTCTCCTTCTCGGGAATACTTCGTGGATACCTCACAAAAAAAGTTCTCCACCTTTGAAGTAATCCTAGAAAGGATTCACCATCTCTTTGTTTTGTATCACATAAGTTGAGCATGGTAATCTCATGTTTGATGTTGTAAGAATAATGGGTTACAAATTTGGAGCCTAATTCCTTGAAAGTATTTATCCCTTGCGGAAGTTTGGAGAACCATTCCATAGGTTATTTTCATTGATTCCTTGTTTGGGGGGAAAGGTTTCTTTAGCTCATCTATTTCTTCTTTCAAAGGGTCCATTATCCCTTTGTTGGTTGCATAGTTTATACAATGATGTACTTTCATACATGGACTTGTTTGTTTAGGATACTTCTCTCTAATGGAATTGATATCCTTCTTTATAATCTCTTCCTTAATTAGAAGTATTTATCTTATATGATTGATTTACCCACTAATTTTGCATAATGTGGCATCTTTCCATTTCTCTTCATTGCCTATTCATGGGTTTGCATTGTTTTATGGTACCACATCCTTTTTTGGCATGAGATTCTTTATTTCATGCAAGGTATCTTTATCTTTGCTCAATAATTTACTTTACGCATTAACAGACATGTATATCATAAATGATCTTCCATTTAAGGAATGAACATTATTTCTTTGTAATATAATATGATGTCCTTTCTTGCATAAATTTGTTTGTTTTAAATTAGGATCTTCTTTTCAGGAGATTTATATCCTTATGTACAACTTATTTTTTGCTTGAAAGTGTATGACTATTATAAAAGATCTATCACCTAGGATAAGCAATGTATCATATTTTACCTTGCTTTCATGCTTGAGGGACAAGGTTGCAGGTGTCAATCTTCTTTTCCCTTAAATTTCTAAGGATCCACTTTCCTTAGTATATTAATATTTGTTTATCACATGACATTATTTTGGTTTATGAAAGTGATTTTTTAAAATTTGAGATTCTCTTTTATGCAAGAGTTGTGTATCCTTGATGATAAAATCTTCCTTACTTGTAAAAGTATGTTCATCCTAGATAAATTCCCTTACCTTGGGAGCTTAAAGTGTGTCATCATTCATCAATAATCCCCTTTTCACCTATCAATAGGGGGCCAACAAGGTGCATTCTTGTTCTCTTCTACAATTATATTATTTATTTTATAAATTCATTTATTGAATGTATTTCTTTGTACAATTCATTTATTAGTAATAAATTATAAGTAAAAGTTGAAAGTTATTGCACTTATGACATTTCATTTGTGAAAGATTTTCCTTTATATCAAGTTCTATTTGATCATAAAACTATCATTTATTTTTACAAAAAGGTAACACACTATTTTTTAAAATACTTATATTCAACTTTTAATGATTTGAATTTTTTTTATATGCTTGTATAGATGAGCACCTTATTTTATAATACTTGTATAGATGAACACCTTATTGTATAAGAAAAACACTTATAGTATACAACTATGATTTTGTATATGAAGCAAAAAAAGTATTTATTCACTTGTTAACAAACATATTTATGATATTATGTACAATAATATAACTTCATTTAAAAAAAAAAAATCTCCGTGTCCCACTCGTTCTGCTAGCCCAATGACTTTGTTTCTCGCTCATTCTTGTCCTACAACTCCTTCGACGTCATCTCTAGTTGCTACTATTAATGGGTCCATCTCTAGGGGGCAGTTGGGTAAATCTTTCATGGCTGGTGTAGACACCTAAAATTATCTTGTCGCTTACAACAATTTTATTAATGATCATCTTAATTAATTAAATAGTCCTTATTATTGCAAGAATTATGCGAAAATGCAAAAGGTGCGAAAATCTCAAAAGTAGGTCCTTAGGCAAACTCGAGTGTAAAAGCTAGATCAATGGGAAATGGAAGCCCTTCTCTGACAGCGACTGTGATCTCTATTAGAATCTCAAAGATTCATAACGGCAACACTTTTGTTTAGGACACTAGCCACACTGGTTTCTCCGGGTACTATTTTAATTGCTATCTTTATGGCCATAAGGTTACAGATTGCAAGAAATCGAATGTGTTTTGAAAGGCCCACATATGAACACCTTAAATTTTTTATGAAAAAGTAAAAGGAGAAAATCCTAGCACAAGAAAATAAAGGCAAGGAATTAACGATTACCCGAAACAAGGGTATCTTGTCAAAAAATTGTACTCCAATCTAGAGGCTCCGGCCCGCAGTAGAAATTTGGATTGGAGTAGAATTTTGATCGCAAGGATTTTTAGTGTTGAAACCCTGGATCATCAAATTGAAATTTTCTCCAAATCAAAATATGCACAATCTCAATTATCCAACCCTGGGACCGCTAGGGCTCTAAAGTCCAGGACAACTCCGGCTAAATACTCCTATGATCCCCATTCTGCATTGGGGGAAGGTGGACTTAAAGAGGCTTAGGTGTCTCCCAAGGTTTTGAAAGCAAAGGAGAACGAATGGCATCTGGTCAAAAGAAAAAATATGGTAAGATCTTTCCCATCATATCTCTGCAGAAAAGACATAGTTCTAAAGAATTCCTTTGAATCATTAATTAAAGAGCAAAATCTTTTAGAATCGGGTTTGTATTCACCCTCGCATAAGCATAAAGGGGTTTTGAAAGGGAAGGGTAGTTATAGGGATTAGTCACATCGGGACTGTGTCCAATCACAACCCGATGTGAAAAGGATCCCCCCCTCCCTTTGCAAAACCCTAGATCTCCAGGCCAGTAAATCTATAAAAGGAGATAGAGAAGGGTTATCAAATTCTGAGTTCCATATGCAAAAAAATATGAAAGATGGCCTTAAGCAGGAATTCAATTTGGATCGTAAGGTATCTAAGGTTCATTCCCCTCCACATCAAAGAGGGAATGGTAAGAATCATTCTCAAAAGCCCCACTCAAACTCGGGTAAGTCTTTCTGTGATATAAATGCATCTCCTAATGGGCAATCCAATTCAGTTTATTCACCTCCTCATAGATGTAGCAGCAACTACAATTACAATCTTTCTAAAGTAAGAGGAATTTTTAACCAGAAAACTAATATTATCACTCTAGATGATAAATGTATTATACAAAAGCAAAAGTCTTACACAGATACATGTATAATATGTCGGTGGAATGGAGCTAGAGCAACTATTCTAGATATTGCAAATGGATTGACAACACAATTACCCAGAGAGGTGAGTATAACAATCCTTGTGGTAAGTTCTTATTCATAGATTGTAAAAGTTCGGAACTTAAAAGTTATATTATGAAAGATGGATGTCTTAAATATAGGCAAGAGTCCTTTTATATGTTTAATTGGGCCCCCCTCTTCAATCCAACTAATCTTGTAGATTTCAAGGTAGATAAGGCTATCAATCTCAAAAATCTACCACTGGAATTAGCCAACCAAGAAATTGTCAGTCAAATAGGCAATAGGATTGGAAGCTTCATAAGAATAGTTGAAACCAAATATAATCAAACTAAGAAAATCATTATTGTCAAGATGAATTTTCACCAGAAAGTTCTCTCCTATGCATCTTTGTTTTAATTCTAATTCAATAATAATTAATCCCATCATTTTGGATGATTACATAGAAATGTATAATAATGAAAGAGAGAATGATCTAGCTTTACATACGGTATCTAAGGACAGTTCTTGTCACATTCATAATTATTTGGATGTTGGAGTAAATTTCTATAAAGACAAAGGGGGATTTATTCTTACTAATACAGGGGACAAAAGTACAGTTAGACACTCTCCCTCTCCTACTAGAAATTCCCCCCTTAAGCATATTGTTAGATTAGGTGAAATACTAATCTCCCAAGAACACCTCATGCATAACCCTGTCACATGGAAGAAGCAAAGCACAGAAGCAAGAAAAATCATGGAGGCCAAAAAGCCAGAGACATCTTATGGACATGCAAAGAGAAATTGCTATTATGATCCAATAAGTGAATTGTCTAAAAAGAAAGTACAAAGGGTTCAACCATATAGGTGAACAATAAAACCCTAAAGCTATAAAGCAAAAAATAAAGCTAGGTTGCACATTATAATTAATAAATATATTAATTATAATGCACCTAAAAGAAAGCTTAAGTAAATAGAGTAATAAATGACTTAATTAATTAAACCAAAGTGATTTAATTAATAAGCATAAAGTATGATTACTCTAACACCCCCCCTTAAGCGTAGCTGAAGAGGGAAGCTAACCTAGCACAGCTATGAAAGCAGAAAATGGGTCCCGGCAACAAGGCCTGATCAGGTACCCAGTACAAGAAAATAAACTAGATGAAGGAAACAAAGCCTCCAATCTAGGGAATGTCCCAAAGAAAGGAACAAGAAAGAGCATGAAGCATCTCCGAAGCATGAAACTGCAAACACTGTCAGAAGAATACTGCGGGAACCCCCACTGAAATAGTGCATGACCAGGTAGAGAAGACAAAGTCTGAAGAGCTGATCAATCGAAGAGGTGACCTCCAAAATAGGAATGAATGAGTGTCTATATAGTAGATGAACCATCTCACCGAAATGCATAGGTGCCTAGCCACTGCATCCGCCTAGTACATAGGAACAAAAACTGTATACGTAGATCACTCAATCGAACCAAGGAAGCAATAGAGCCAACAGGTGAACCCCCCCATAATGCTGAACGGGGTGACAGGAACACTGAAATGCAATGCCAGAAACATCTGCAAGAAGAAGAATCAGGAACACCTATGTGCAAAAGAAGGTACAAGCATAGGATAAAGGGCGGTGTCATAGACACAGTCTACATGGGCTAATGTCGTGGAAGGTACGCTCACTTGACAAGAGTGGATTCGCCTATAGTGGAAAATACATCAGAGTCCCCCCATGGCACTTTATAACTGAGTGCGAGTACAAACAAACATAAGGAGTACAAGATCCCAGATATGCAAAAGTAGGCACTTTATCTCAGTGCGTTTACAGAAAAAAGAATGCAACAGAAGAGAAGCATACAATGCTCAAAAGACAGAAAGAAGAGTGAGCTATGAACTCAGAAGAAGAGATCCCCGGACCTGTAGAACCAAGCACTCCACCAGAGGGCATAAACTGCATAACTCAGAGGAGTGAAAACCTAGAGTAGAATCTGGAAAAATAACCTTGGCTACTGAATAGCACACTGAACCAGCTTTCCGAAAATACCAAGTTTGCTGAAAACTGAGCCCGGATGTGAGAGATATAGTGTCCGGAATGCAAAAAGTACCCGTGACTTTGACTGGCAGAAAACCCCTGCAAACGGCAAAATCAAACAACCAAACTGAAATACTAATCTCCCAAGAACACCTGCATGCATAACCCTGTCACATGGAAGAAGCAAAGCACAGAAGCAAGAAAAATCATGGAGGCCAAAAAGCCAGAGACATCTTATGGACATGCAAAGAGAAATTGCTATTATGATCCAATAAGTGAATTGTCTAAAAAGAAAGTACAAAGGGTTCAACCATATAGGTGAACAATAAAACTCTAAAGCTATAAAGCAAAAAATAAAGCTAGGTTGCACATTATAATTAATAAATATATTAATTATAATGCACCTAAAAGAAAGCTTAAGTAAATAGAGTAATAAATGACTTAATTAATTAAACCAAAGTGATTTAATTAATAAGCATAAAGTATGATTACTCTAACACATATCCCCTTGGAAAAATCAACAAGAAGCACCATAAATACCAATATTACTCCTTCTTTGGAAAATTGGGATGTATTAGATCCTAGTAACATTCAGATGATAGTCTCCAATAATGAATTAGAAATGGATAATCAGATTGATAGAAATAATGCTAATCCAGTCATGGAAAGGGTGGTCAATCAGATAGAATTACCCAAAGGATTGCATTCTCCCAACAGTGAAATTTCCAATAAGGAACAATGTTTTCAAAACAAGGAATTCATTGTACCTAACAACAATATCATTCAGACTCTGTTTGTCTCTGAGGATGACTCTCTGAAAGAACAGGGTAAGAAACCAACAAATTTGTTAATATCAGACAAATGTTTAGAAGAAGATAAATGCAATAAGGAAGTTAAGATAATTACAGACTATTTAGGAGAAACACTTACAGATGAACTAATGTATCTTTTCATTAATGAAATCTGTGACAAAGAAGAACTAATGTTTCAAAAAGAAATTCTGATGAGAAAGATCTTATTAAATAGAAAAGGTGAAAAGACAAAAGAGGAACCAATGGTGTTCCAGCAAAAAGATAATGAACCAGCATTTTCAATCCCCATAGAATTGGAAATTCTAAACAAAGACCTTCCTGATAATCTAGAAAACATTGTGGAAACATTTGGACAAGATATCTTAGATCAAGAAGATGCCCTAATTAATTTAGATGAAGATCAGAAGAATATAGGTAAAGTTGATATTTTAGATAAACTTCCTATTAATAATGACCTTTCAGAGTTTAATAAAGAATCTATTAATGGCATATTTGGTATAAAAAACAAGGAAAGACAACTTGGAATTGCCATAAATAAGGAAGGTCTAACTCACCCCAATATTAATAGGATTAAAAAGAAAAGAGGAAGAAAGTCCTCTAATGAATTGAGAACCATAGCTAGCAATGTGGGTAACCAACAGAAGCTTGTTGATATTCTGAAGATTGGGAAGGGGAAGTGCCTTCCCTGTGAACAATGAGAGTCACATCTTGGAATTTTAGGGGCCTAAATGCCCCTAACAAATAAAGACTTATTAAAAGATATCTTAAAAACTTTGAATCAGAAGTTATAATATTACAGGAAACTAAGCTTAGCAAGGAAGAAAGTGTGAAATTAAATGGTAAACTAGGAATATGGAAATCAGAATTTGTACCATCCAAAGGAGCATCAGGAGGACTAGTAGCTTTGTGGGACCCCCGAAAAGTTACAACCCTAATCCTAGCTACAAACAGTAATTGGATGACCTTGGGGATCAATAGCCTTAAATCAAATCTAAAATTTAAATTGATAAACATATACGGACCTATTCAAAATGAAGAAAAAAGGAAAGTTTGGCAAGAAATCCAATCCATACTACAATCTAACAAAGAGGAAATACACATATTAGGAGGAGACTTTAATGCTATCTTGGATGTCAAAGAAAAATATGGAGGATCACATTATATTTCACAAGCACGGAAAGACTTCAACCAATGGGTTTTGGATAATGATTTAATAAATATTAACACTATCAATGGTGTATTTACCTGGAACAATAGAAGATCAAGCTTTAGTCATATTGCAGAAAAACTAGATAGATTTCTAATTAGTGGAGATTCTGAAGATTTCAATCAGTTATTAAGTGCTGAAATTCTCCCAGAAACAGGTTCGGATCATTTCCCAATTAGATTATCTATAACAAAAAGCTGCAAACCATCCAGAAACCCCTTTAAATTTGAATTTATGTGGTTTCAAAATCAGGAACTTATTAGCCTCTTGGAGCAATGGTGGAATCAAATATCGATTGAAGGATCTAAGATGTATAGTCTAGTAGCTAAACTAAAAATTATTAAAAACAAAGTCCTAGAATGGAATAAAAATGAATTTAACAATATCTTTAAAGATAAAATTCAAATTGAACAAGAATTAGAAAATCTCAACAAAATAGTTATAGCACAAGGTATGAATGAATCCAGCTACCTTAAAGAAAAAGAGCTTATGTCTAAACATAATGCAATTCTTCTGAAAGAAGAGATATTCCGGAAACAAAAATCCAGAGAATCATGGTTGAAAGAAGGAGACAGCAACACAAATTTTTTTCATAAAACCACCAACTTAAAAAGAAACATAAATAGAATATAAAAAATTAAGGATGAAAAAGGTCAACTCTTAGAAGACCCAAGCCACATTTCAGCACCTCTCACACAATTTTATCACTCTCTTCTTAATAACACAGAAGTGGTTAATCTCAAAGCTCAAAATGAAATTTTAAAGGCTATCCCTAAATTGGTCTTGGATACAAATAACAAGATGATTAATAGCAAACTCACTCTGGAAGAAGTCAAAATAGCGGTATTCCAACTTCATTCAGATAAAGCACCTGGTCTGGATGGGTTTCAGGCAGGTTTTTTTCAAAAATGCTGACACTTTATGGGAACCGAAATTTGGCAAGCAGTAGAAGCAACTAGAAATTCTGGCTCAATATTAACTGAAATTAATAATACCTTCTTTACACTCATCCCCCAAAAAAGTGAGTGTATGGATCCAGGGGACTTTCATCCTATATCTCTATGTAATACTTGTGTGTGTGAGTTTGTGACCTGTAACACAACACTTCAATAGGATAATAACATCACTTGTTAGAGGAAAATGAGGATTCAATTGAAAATGCTAACAAGCAAAAACATCCTATTGCTCTCTAATTAATGTGAGTATGAAATAGGGGTTAGTTGTTCTCAGATTTAACCCTTAAAACAATGACATTCTACACTAAAATGAGAGATTCAAAGTGCATGTAAACAACCTAAATGAGAGCATGAAATCCTAATTCCTTCCATTAAAACCCAAATTGAAGTGTTTTCTACTTAATAAAAGCTTGAAATCATGGAAAACAACTATCAATCCAAGCATTAGTTCACAAATTCTCCAAAACATGAGAGTTCATAATCATGGATCATGAAGCCTCAAATCCATGAGCAAATGAGAGTCTAAACATTAAAATTGGAAGCAATTAGCAATGTGTCAAAAAGAAGCCTTTCAAAACCTAAGGAGCTAGAAGAAGAAGGAAAGCCTTTGAAAGCTCTCTTTTATAAGATTTGGAAGAGAATCAATGGTCAAGATGCATCCATAAGGAGTGGTTGAGATGTATCTCAGCTTGATCCTTGATCCATGTGCAAGCCTCCTTGTTTTAAGTTGTGTTTGTTGTGTTTGTTTGATTTAGGAGATATTTATGCATTTGCCATAATTAATAACTCTAGCCTTTACTTTTGATGGGGTTTAAGTAATTAAATAGGCCTAGAGTTAATAACCTTGATTTTTGCTTGAACTTTGGTGATAAATGCTTGATCTAGAAATTGATGGGGTTTAATGAATTTTTGAGAATTTATACTAATAATCAAAGATCAAATTAGCATAATTAAGGTTACATACCAAATTAAGGGCAAATAGGGCCCTAGGTTCTGTTAGCCCAGTTTTAGGTGATTACATTTGCCCCTCTTTGAATTGCTTTGCAAATAGAATAGGAATTCAAAGAAAATCTTATTCAAAGCATGATTTGGGAGATTTACAGAGTAGTGAGAACTACTTTGAAATTAAGAATTCTGAGCTTGATTGAATGAAATCCTACCTAGTTTCCAAAAAGCTATCAATTCTGAACTTGATTGAACGCAAATTGACAATACTGATTCCGAGCCTGATTGAATGAAAATTGATAAAATAATTCCAAGCTTGATTGAATGAATTCTTGCTTGGTTTCTAAAAAGCTATCAATTCTGAACTTGATTAAACACAAACTGACAATACCGATTCCGAGCCTGATTGAACAAAAACTGATAAAAGAATTCTGAGCTTGATCGAATGAATTCTTGCTTGATTTAGAAACTATCAATTCTAAGCTTGATTGAATAGGAATTGATGATACCAACTCCGAGCTTGATTGAACGAAGGTTAATATGAGATTTGAAAAGAATTTTCAATTGAAATTAATAGTCTCAGCTTGATTGAAGAGAACTGTCATGCCCCTGGTGTTGAAAAATTTGATTCAAAGCATTAGATTTTGGTATGATTGTGCCCCCTCGAGACCGAAAGTGGAACAAATTGGAATAAAATAATTAGTTTCAAGCATTACAGTGATTGAATTGACCTTAGGTCAAGCATAAATCGATTAGAAAGAATTTTCAAGCTGTTTAGATTGATTAAAGTGCCTTAGAAGCACTGTTTGACCAAGTTTGACGAAGAATTTGAGAAAGTTAACCAAGCTTGACTTGTGTTGAAATGATATCCCAGCATATAAATCTGATCTGCCTTGCCCACTGCATCAGTTTCGCACCATTTTGCCCCTCTTTGATCGTGCTTTGACCCTTTTGACTTGTGCCCTTTTGGATGTTAACTTTGCTATGTAACTCTATTTTTACGGCATTGAGATGATAAAAATCACTTGTTTTAATTTTGGTCCCGAGATTAGGCCTCTGTGATGTCTAATGAAGAAAGTCCCTTAAGGCCCCGAGGCTCTCAGGAGGCTTAAATAGGCCAAAAATTGACTTTTAACCATTCATTTTTACTTTTACCCCTTAGAAATTCACGGAGCTCTAAGTAGACATGGTGTTCCCTGCAGAGAAGCATCAATTTGAGAGGGTCAAATGATACGACCGCCCGAGGCATTATGAGGCACCAGTGACTATTTGATAAACAAATCTTTTCAATTTGAAAATTTTCAATTACACGCATTTCTATGCATTTTATAGGCCAACTAGTGTTGTGTCGCATCTCATATACCAGATCACATCATTTCCAACCCGTGTCACCTCCTGGATTCTAGATCACATCCAGTATTTCTTGTATCGCACCCCATCAAATCGTGTCTCGCAAAATTTGAACATTTTTAGCTAATTTTTAGAACAGGTTCGCATTCGGTATACTAGATCGCACCACGTATTTCTTGAATCGCACCTTGTATTTCTTGGATCACACTTAATTTTAGGGTCGCATACAGGGTTTCGTGATCCACATCCAAAATTTCAGAATCGCATCTAGTTTTTTTGATTTTTGAGTGCAATTAACTTGTCCTTTTGATCTTTTTGAGCATTTTTGCGTTAACTGCCTTTGGTCTAACTCTGACATAGTGCCCCTATTTTCTATTGTGTAGGTCAATTTCCCAGTTGTATCCTTTAGATCACCACGACCGGTCCAGGTGTTGGCTCTTTTGGATCAGTTGACTGATGCTGAGTAGGAGATAGTACGACGTTGCAGTCTATGGAGTTTAGTTGATTTACCTCACATTCAGGTAAATCGAGGTTTGCTCACAGCACTGGCAGAGAGATGGCATTCAAAGCACAACACCTTTCATTTACCAACTAGTGAGATGATGGTTACACCCAAGGACATGTGGAGGATTCTGCATGTATACGTGATGGGACACCGCATTGAGTATGAGGCCTCGGGACCTGCAGCGATTGCTGATGCTAGGAGACTCTTTAGAGATGATACGATTGATGGTCATTATCTGAGTTGGGACCATATGGTCACTAACTATGCCCCTCTTCCTATATATCTAGCTAGTTTGATAGGAGGCATCATGATGCCAGATAGGGGCCAACATGGTTTTATGTGTGGCTGGTCCCACATTATAGGGAAGATGATTTAGACTCCTCGGAGGTATGCCTGGGGTAGTTGCATACTAGCTCACCTGTATCATGAGTTACATGAGGTAGTTTATCAGTATTCCTGCTCTATGACTGTAGGGAGCATTGTATTACAGATCTGGGCATGGGAGAACATCCCTGTGACTTGCCCTATTGTTGATAGGCACCGTGATGCTGGGTTGCCATATATTTACATGTATTCAAGATTCATTTAGAAGCCCCACCTGGGAAAGTTAGAGTACTGGTGCCCTCTATTGGATGATGTGACTAAGGTAGAGTGGCAACCATACTGTGATTGTGAGGCTTGGCCCTCAAATGTCACACATATGCCATTTTTCTTTTAGATTCGGTACCTTGTCAGGCGGACCTACTATGTGATTGAGTGGTTTTTGGTTACTTGAGTCTACCATCAATATGGATGCGTATAGGGCATGTCATAGGAGTCTTGCAGATATGCACGCATCAGGAGTGAGGAGGCTCAGTGGGGAGCCCTGTTAGTATATATGACAGCCATTTATGAGATTGCACACATGCAGGCTATAGCTTGGGATTATCAGGTTGGTGTCTATGATGTTGGCGTGACAGATGAGTATCATACCCACTACATGCGGTATCCTTATCCTCAATTCATTGCTCCCGATGATGCTGTTCCACGCATTGAGGATGCTCTTGATTACGATCTTGAGGATGAGGTTGTCGGGTGAGCTTACGGTGGACGCGATGGGAGAGATGCAGGCAGAGGGGGAGGAGATGGAGGTGAAGCCCATGGAGGTGGAGGAGATGGAGGAGATGACAGAGGTGGTGGAGGTGGAGCAGTGGGTGGCAGCCGATGGTGGACCTCGGGAGGTGACACTAGTCATCGTCAGTAGAGAGTACGGGTCACCCCTCCCCAGAGGGATACATGACCACTATTCCACAGGGATCAACACACACAAAGACCTACTAGAGGAGATCAAGATTGATGACAGACATGGTAGGATCCTCCAGCAAGTGGTGATGGTGACAGACTTTCACAGTGTGAGTAGGAGAGGGCTGCATTGAGATTACAGGTGGCTACCCTCACGACATAGTTATTAGAGAGGGACTCACAGCTAGCATAGGTTTGAGCTAAGTGAGATACACAGATAGCCCAGCTGAGAGTAGATAGGGATACTCAGTTGGCACAGTTGAGAGCTGAGAGGGATAGGTGTGCACATACAGCCACCCATCAGGGACAGCGGGCCACTTATTACTTCACCTTGTATTGTGTTGTGGTTCCTACTGCACAAAGAGCTCCATTGTATTCAATCATTGCTCAATAGTCAGAGGGTGCCATGCCACCACCACCACCATGTCATAGATCAAATGCACCCCCTCCCGATTCTCCTGTAGAGGATGAGGGGGCTAGTGGGACATAGACTCCTTATGTTGTATTTCTGGATACCTTCTATATCATGGCATATCCTGTATCTGTACCATTTTTTATCATTTGTACTGTCATATCTCCTGGACTTTGTTTCATGCTTTTGCTTCGATATATTGATACTCTATTTCATGCTTTGATATATTGATACTCTAATTCATTGGTGACCTCTAATAGATACCTTTTCTCATGGACATTTTTTATTATATACCGATGCTCATACTGATTCTGTGATTGGTATTCTTTATGGTTTCTCATCTTTCATGTTTTCAATTTCTGCACATGTGATATATGATGTTTGTCTTATGCTTGAGATTTTTGATGCGATAGTCGTACTTGATCTAGAGTAGATAAAGTGATGATAAAATTATGTCATAATACCTTTCACTAATATATGCTCATGTTTTTGTTATTTTCAAAGCTTCATGAATGTATGGATGTATGAGATGTATTGTGATACTATGTATGGACATCTCAATCTTATTTATGTATGGATCAATGTGGATGCAAAATGCAAGTGGTTTTATGATATGAAATTATTTATGAATGCAAATGAATACCAGTGATTTGTACTCCATCATTTTTTCATTCCATTGCTTATGATTCCATGATGCACTTGGTCAAATGGTTAATATTTAAGTATTTTCAGCTCATACCATGAATGCTTTAGATAGATGTTCAGCTTACATCATTGCTTTTAGAATAAATCTCAGTTGATAACATTGCCTCTGATAGTTGAATCCACATTTTCAAGCTTATGCAAGACTAAAATGAATGCAACTAAATTAAAATGAATGCAATTTAAAATGAACTTCAATGCAACTAAAGACAATGAAATGCATCTAAATGAATCCTAATGCAAATTAATATGACATGCAACTAAAATGAAATGCAATTAATATGAAATGCACCTAGACACCTAGGACAGTCACTATTTTATTCAAAGTGGGTTGTTTTCACCATAGAACCTTTGTGTTAGCAGGACCTCTAGAGGATAGTACAATTTTCACGAATAGATTTAGAAATTCTAAAAATATGAATACCTCCTCATCATTCGCCATGTTGAAAGACAACCTAAACATTAAAGCACCCAGCTATAAATGTTGTCAGTTACTTCCTAATGTATCTTTGTTAGTTGTTAAATAGGAAAGGAAATAGATCCAACCTCACTAAGGCTTTCATAGGAAACAGGTCGAGGTATACATGGCATTCCACTACAAGGTGGAGGCACTTATAAGTAGACACCCATTCCCCATGATCACCTTAGATCATTGGATTTATTACCAAAAATAGAAAACAAAGAAAATGTCATGCCCCCAGTCTTTGTTTCTCTTAGTTCAAAAACGTCATCGAGTTACTCGTGGAAACATCACTTAGCAACAATTGATAATAAGAAAAAGAAAGATTCTTTATCCCTTAGCATGGTCATCGTATTTACAGAATATAAATAGACAATTGTGATTATAGTGTTGAAAAACACTCTTGATTCATTTTTGCAAACACATGCTTAAGAATTATTACCAATAATTTATGTCTTCATTGATAAGTGTCTCACCTATTGTAGTGTTTAGAAACATTGTTTTCATCATGATGTTGCGTTAAGAAACACATTTTGAGATCTAGCTGGTGGGTGTTGAGAAACACCGTTTGTCGTAGTTTATAGTCAGTTGCAAACAAGGGTGGTATTGAGAAATACTGGTGTTCGTAGTTTATTGTCATTGCGGATGCATCATCGTGTCAAAAAATGTGATAGTGAATGTGATCCAATTCCCCCTAGAAAAATAGTTTACCTAGAACCCTAATGTGGATAGATTCCAGTCTTAGGAAGGTACAATTGTTTGAAATTTCTTTTGGGACTTGGCGCGTCACGAAAGTGACTGGAAAATATATACAAGCTGATATTTACATTGGCCAAATGTGCAAGCGTTGTCTTGATAGATAGAGCATTGATTACAAGTAGCGCCTATTTACTAGGTTTTCACTACTTGGCCAAAGTTTTATTCTATTTTTGCTATCATGGCGCCTGTTTACCAGGTTTTCACCAAGACACTTTTTTCTCTTTTTCACTTTTTTTTTTAATTCTTTTTTGATTTTCTATTTTTTTTTTTGGACTCACCAAGGTGCCTATTGCTAGGTTTTCACCAAGATAGTCATTTTTCAGGAGATTTTTCCATTGTTTTTTATTTTTTTCAGGATCCATTTTCTCTGTACAGGGGCTTCCTTAAGAATGGTAGGCATAAAACCTTTTCAGATGCAAAGTATTGATAGGATCTAGCAACACATCTCCTTCAGGTGTAGCCAACTGATAGGCTCCTGATCCAAATGCTGTTGTAATGATAAAGGGACCCAACCAGTTGGGTTCAAATTTTCCCTTTTGTTCTCTATGTTGTTGGTTTTTAGGATTTTCTCTGAGAACTAGATCCCCAATCTGAAAGCTTCTAGGTTCCACTTTTTTGTTGTATCCTCTTGACATTCTTTTCCGGTAAGCTTTGAGATAATCAAATGCCTGTTGTTTGTGCTCATCCAGCAATTCAAGCTCTTGCAATCTAGAGATTCTATAGTCTTCATCAGTGACTAAATGTCTTAGTGATACTCTTAGTGATGGAATCTCTACTTCAACTGGTAAGATTGCTTTTGACCCATAAACTAGTGCGAATGGAGTTGCACCAATTGGAGTCCTTATGCTCGTTCTGTAAGCCCATAAGGTTGGATTTATTGTAAATGCCAATCCCCTCCTGATTTGTTTACTGTCCTATGCAAGATTTTTAGAATGTTCTTGTTGGATGCCTCAGCCTACCCATTACCTTAAGGGTAATAGATTAAGGAGTAGTGTTGAGTGATTTTGAATTGAAGACACAGCTCATCTATGTCTTTGTTCTTGAATT
This sequence comes from Chamaecyparis obtusa, assembly GCA_027943335.1. Taxonomy (NCBI): domain Eukaryota; kingdom Viridiplantae; phylum Streptophyta; class Pinopsida; order Cupressales; family Cupressaceae; genus Chamaecyparis; species Chamaecyparis obtusa. The sequence continues at coordinate 1,213,117 of BSBK01002369.1, forward strand.
GCCCCCCATTGTCAGTCACAATTGACGAGGGCATGGCATAACGATAAATGATGTAATTCAAGATGAACATTGAAACTTGTTTTCCTGTTGCATTGGACAATGGGATAGCCTCCACCCATTTTGTGAAATATTTAGTTGTGGTGATGATGTATTTGTGTCCGCCTGATGAATTGGGTTAGATCTCACCAACTAAATCAAAGGCCCATTGCTGAAATGGCCAATGTGTTATAAAGGGAATCAACTCTCTAGTTGGTGCATATATGAGGTTACCATGAATCTAGCATTTCTTACAAGTTTTTGCAAAATGAATAGCATCCTTTTCCATGGTGGGCCAATAGTATCCAACCCTTAGGAGTTTCTTGGCTAATGAAAAACCATTTGAGTGTGATCCACACACACCTTCATGAACTTCTTTTAATACATGATTAGACTCTTCATGTTCTAAACACCTAAGAAGCGTGCCATCTAGACTACATCTAAACAAGTCATCAGCGATGATCACATAGAGAGATGCTGCTCTTATAAGGGATCTTTTTTCATTTCTAGAATAGCCTTTGGGAATGATTTGGTCTGTGAGATAAGAATATATAGAGGCATATCTGGACAACACTTGGGTTTCAACGGCATAGACAATTTGACATGCAAGGGAATCATAAGCTGGGAAAGGGAGTTCTTCCACCAGGAAGTCATAGCGAAATTGGTGTTCTTCCAATTGTAACATAGATGCTAAAGCAGCCATCGCTTCAGCTACTCTATTTTCTAACCTTGGGATCTGTTGAAAAGTGATGAAGACAAAGTACTTTTTCATATCATCCACCATTATTTTGTCAGGCATAAGCTTTTCATCCTTAGTTTGATAATCACCATTTACTTGACTGATGATGAGCTGTGAATCCTCATATATGTGTAATTCAATGATTTTCCACTCTATTACAAGCTTGAGCCCATTCATAAGACCTTCATATTGCACCATATTGTTGGTGCATGAAAATATCATCTTATAAGCTTTTGGGATCTTATACCCTTGTGGTGTAATGAATAAGCAACTAGCTCCTGATCCTTGTTGTGTGAAGGACCCATCAAAGTACATTTTGCAGGGGTGTTCTATTAGATGCATAATTGATTCATTTGGAAATTCTATCATTAATGGCTTATTATCAGTCAATGGCATCTCGGCAAGTTGATCAACAATCACCTGCCCTTTAATAGCCTTCCTATCCACATATTCAATATCAAACTCACTTAGAATCAAAACCCACTTAGCCAGTCTTCTTGTAAGCATTGCTTTATTCAATAAGTACTTGAGTGGATCAATTTTAGCTATTAGTTTCACCTTGTGTGCTAGCATATAGTGTCTCAGTTTCTGAGATGCAAACACTACCACTAAGCATGCATTTTCTATCATTGAATAGTTTAGCTCATATGTGACCAATGTTCTATTGATGTAATATATGGCTCATTCTTTCTTGGTCTCATCTTCTTGTGTGAGGAGCACACCTAGTGATGTGTCTGTGGCTGATATGTAGAGCAACAAAGGTTTTCCATAAATTGGCACCATTAGAATTGGAGGAGTCATCAAATAGTTCTTAACTTGGGTAAAATTGTCCTAACACTGTGCATCCCAAGTAAATGTGGTTCCTTTCCTCATCAACTTTGTGAAAGGTTGTGCTTTATCAACCAACTGAGATATGAACCGTCTTATAGATTGTAGCTTGTCTTGTAAGGTTCTCATTTGACTAATATTCTTTGGTGGTTTCATGTCTAGGATTGCTTTCACCTTTGTGGGATCCACCTCAATTACCTTAGCCGAAACTATAAATCCTAAGAGTTTTTGAGATGATACGCCAAATGCGCACTTCTTAGGATTAAGTCTTAATTGGAACTATTCCATTCGATCAAAGATTCTCCTCAGATCCTCTATGTGTGTAGACCTCATCCTTGATTTTGCCAAAGTATCATCAACATAGTCTTCCATATTCTTATGCATCATGTCATGGAAGATTGTGGTCATTGCTCTTTGATATGTGGTACCTATGTTTTTAAGACCAAACGACATCACATTCCAATAGTATGTACCCCATGCACAAGTGAATGTTGTTTTCTCTTGGTCCTTAGGAGCAATTTTGATCTGATTATATCCTAAAAATCTATCCATTACGGAATACATCTCATAACCTGTTGTTAAGTCCACAATCATGTCTATGTTTGGGAGTGGAAAATCATCTTTAGGACAAGCTTTGTTGAGATCCCTAAAATTTGTGCACACTCTTATTGATTTGTCTGCCTTTGAAACAAGAACTATATTGGAGATCCACTTTGCATAATCAATTGCTCTAATGAATCCGGCCTTCAATAGTTTTTCCAATTCTGCCTTCACTAGTAATGCCACATGTGGATTCATTTTTCTAAGTTTTTGCTTGACAGGTTTCACATATGGTGAAATAGATAAATGGTGCATAATCAAATCCGTATCCAATCCAGGCATATCTGAGTAAGACCAGGCGAAGTTGATCTTCTTTGCTTTGAAGAAATTGGTGAATTGGATTTTCTCATCTTCTATCAATGATTGAGCTATGTGAATTAACTGAGGATTTTTTGTTGTTCCCAAATTAATGGGTTGTGTTGGTTCAATCAAAACTGAGGACCTTTCTTGGAAATTATTTGGGAGGATATCAATCATCCCATCCTTTGGTGCCCCAAGGGGGTTTTCACCATTGGATACGTCTTTTTCTTTTTCTCTTTTAGGATCTGATACTGCCACTAAGTGGTTTTCACCATTAGATCTCTTGTTCTTTTTCTTTTTCTTTTTGAGACTGAGAAACTTGATATCCTCCCCAGTCATGATTTCGCACGTTGCCCTGGTGGAAGAATGGAATGGTTCACAAGCATTAAGATAGCAGGCTATGGAATAGTCATTGTCAAAGGATAACAAGCTCGTGTCTGTGGATTCATCCCAGTCTATCAAGTCAGGATCTATTAAGGATAGAGATACAATAGGTTAAAGAGACAACACTGCATTGTTATCATTGCTTATAACTTGCAAAACATCATCTACTAAGTTTGCTTCTAGATAAGTGTTAGGATTATTAGAGTCAGATTCGTTATTATTAGAGTTTATGTTAATGTTATATGGATCTAACTCTAGCAATATAACATTAGAACTTTCGCCTTCTTCCATCAGGACTCTAGGAGCCAACTTGTGTATCACATCTATTTCTATGTCCATGGTTGCATCAGAAAGGACATCCCATTCATACTCATGGGAATCCACCTGGCTGTAATCTGAGACCCCCAAAAAGTTGGCAATAGTCATAGGCAACTCATTTTCTTCATCAGCATGGTTCTCTTCTTCTTGCAATGGTTCTTGTGGATTCATTGCTTCAGGCTCTTCATCAAAGTGTGGTGTATCTGTGATAAGAGGTTCTCATTCTTGTTCTTCATCAGGCTCATCTTCTTGTTCTCCTTCTGATTCTTGTCTAATACTTGTACCAAGGAATGTAACCTCTGGGTCTCCTTGTAAGAGTAACAACCTTTCATAAGGAATGGGCTGTCCTACTACTTCTTCTTCATCATTTGAATCTCTTGATGTATCAAATACTGGACCTTTTTCTACTGTAGGATGAAATCTAGCTTCTCCGAAGCCTAGTCCAGTCTTGTCTTTAGGATTTTGGAAATCCATGTGTAGGGGTTCCACTAGTCCTTGGTTATTTTGCCCAATGGTCCTTTTCCTTTGTACCCCATTTGTTTCATAAGCTCATATCCTTTCCCATATTTTCTCAAAGAGATCTCAACATGTTTCACATTCCCGTCTGCTTCGGGTTCTTTGTAAAGCCATTGCAAGACAACCTTTTCTTCATTCTCTTCTTCTAAGGATATTTTTGCTTTTACCATTCTAGTTCCTTCATGTATAGTTAAAGCACTACCATTTGAGGGTGTAGATGTAGATGAGGGCATTCTTTGTGTCCTAGGAGATATAGGTAGATTTGTCAAAGATGCTGCAGGATCTATTTTGTACTCTCCCATGTTGGTTTCTTGGATATTGATCTTCTGAGCAAAGCTTCTCAAGACCATGTCTTTAGATGTTTCTACCTTGGGGGACCCTTCCTTGTTATGGGGAACCATGCTTTTAGTTTGTTTGAGGTTATTACAAGTATGTGTGGTATTTGTTGGAATAGTCACCTCCACTCCATTATGAGGAAACTTTAGGCATTGATGATATGTAGAAGGCACTACTTGCATTGAATGTATCCACGGTCTTCCAAGAAGAATGTTGTAAGCAAGGGGTAAATCAAGAACTTGAAAAAGAACATCTTGCTCTATAGGCCCTAAACTGATGGGTAAGACAACCAATCCTTTGGAGGATCTCTCTTCCTCATCATATGCCTTGATTGTTATCTTTCTCCTAGGATCAATTGCGTGCTCAGAGAAACCCAGTTGTTGTACCAAGTTGTAAGTACAAATGTTCAAACCAGTGCCTCCATCTATCAAGACATGCTTGACTCGGTGTTTATGAATAAGAACTTCTAAATGAAGGGGTCGATTATGTGGTTGGTTTGTCGACTTGTCATCCTCTTCTGAAAAAGATAGGTAATGTGGTGAACTCATGTGGCCAACCATGGCCTGGAATCTATCCACATCTAAGTCTTTTGGTACATGTGTGCTTAATAAGGCATGATCAAGAATCTCCCTATGACTAGGGGAAATTTTCAACAATTCTAGGATAGATATCTATGCAAGTGTCTTTTGCAATTGTTCCACAAGATTGAATTTTGGAGATGGAACCACTTGTTTAGAAGTCATTGGTGTTGTAGGTGGTGTGTTAGATGCTGAGACACCTTTAAGAGTAATTTTTGCTTGGCTTTGTGTTACGGCATTGGTAGATTCAATTTTTCTTTTCACCCCTTTGAGAGTGATCATGTTGATGGAATAGTCACATGGTTCCATCAAGTTGATTACATTGTCACTATTAGTGTACGTGTAGTGAACGTTATTGTTTTTAGAAGTTTCTCCTTTTTCATAGTTTGGTAGCAGGGTTTGAAATGCCTTGTGATCATTATTCATGTGATGTCCATCTACCTTAACTTTCCCTTGTTCAATAAGATCCTGAATAACATGCCTCAGTTTTAAGCAATTATTAGTGGTGTGTCCTTTATTATGATGGTAATCGCAATAGTCATTATCATTCCACCACTTAGGTTTATCTTCTGGTTCCCAAGGCTTACCTGGTTCTGGGATTGTAATAATGTTATTTTCCACAAGTGATTTCATAATCACTTCCAAGGTATCTCCCAATGGAGTAAATGTTCTCCTAGGCCGTGGTGCCCAAGGTTCTCTTCGAGATTTGTTGAAAGTATTGTTCATCTTTGGATTCTCAGTAGGAGTCAGACTCTTGTTTGCTTGAAGACTTGTGGTTAGATTAAAAGCCTCTAGTTTGGGTTTTGAATTAGGAGCATCAACCACTCCATCATTAACCACATTTTTGTTCTTGTTTGCATATTTGTACTTGTCTTTAGTGGTATAAGACTTGTCTTTATGTTCCTTATGAATGGTAATTTCACCTTTCTTGATTAAAACTTCCTCTATCTTGAGAGCATTATCAATCATTTTGTCAAAGCTTGGTGGTCCTTGTAATTGAATTGGGAAGTTCATTTCTGGGACCAAATTGTTAACAAAGATGTCCATTTTTTCATTTTCAGGAATCTCTCTAGCATATCGTCCAAATATCTTTCTCCATCATTGTAGGAAACTCAAGAATGACTCTCCCATTTTCTGTTTAGTATTGCACAAATCCAGCATGGTGATGGTGTGTTGGATGTTGTAGGAGTAGTGTTGTATGAATTTTTGCACCAACTCATCAAATGTCTTGATTCCAATAGGCAATTTGGAAAACCATTCTATAGATTGTCCACCTAGGCTTCATGGAAATAGCCTCATAAGGTATGTTTGTTCATGCATGAACTCCATACTAGTTGTACAAAATTCTCTCATGTGATCTTGAGGGTCAGAATCTCCCATGTACTTGTCATATTTTGGTATCATAATGTTCTTAGGAAATGGAATCATTGTGAGTCCTTTATCAAAAGGGAAAGGACATATGTGCTCCAAAGAATATTGTTGTTTTGGTTTATCCTTTGCGTCCTTGAGTTCTTGAATTTCTACTTTCATAGCAAGGAATTATCTATTTAGGATTGACATAGGACTTATATCCACCTTTTGTTTGAGTTGTTCCACATCATAGTCTTTGGGAAATTTCACACCCCGGGAAGCAAGCTCTAAGAAGTATTTTTCTTTGTTTTCTTCCAAGGCTCTTTCAAGTATTTTGTGAAATATTTTGCTTCTCAAAGCTATATTGTATTCATTTTTCATAGGGTCCGCATCATCATCCACATCATCCTCATCATCATCATCATCATATTGGGCTTTTTGTTTTTGTTCCTCATGTTCTGCTTCTTCATTTTGTGTATGAAACCTTCATCCCATCGGTATTCCTTTTGATCATCCATGTTTGTAGATTTGGGATTGTCGTATGAGTGGTATTAGGTGTAGCACCATGTAATGGATTGGGTTCCAAAGTTTCTCCCATTTCCAATGTGAATTTAGGCTTTCTTCTCGAGAACGGGTTTGTTTTCAAATCGTAAGTCTTTTGTCTGGTAACAACCATGCAGTCTGAATTGAGCAACCAATGAGAGTCTTGTGTTTAAAAGGAGAGTCTAATAATTTTGCAATGTCTGATTGTGAATTCAAGGATGCAAAAGTGGGTTTGAAATGTTTCTATGGATCCAACATCAAATGGGGTTAGAATGCCCTGCTTATGAGTTGGGAACCAAAGTACAAGTAGATTTGAAAGTTTCAGCGTCAATAGGGTGTCAAAGTGCCTTGTTTATGAGCTGAGAACTTGCTTGTGACTGATTGGATTAATTGACTTCACAAGGAGACCATGTAAATTCAAACTATGCAAGGTAACAATATGCTCCCAAAGATCACTCATTCTGGACATCAGATGACTGTGTTTTAGCAACAGGGACCTACTAATTGACCAAATGGGTATCTGGAAATGTGAAGATTTTTCTTCTGGGATGTACAAAAATGCTCCCTATCCTAGATGTGATCCTAAATAGTTACTGGTAAACAATTTGGAACACCGGATGTGATCCAAGAATTATAGTATACGACTCAGGAAATGTTGTAGTAACCATATGTGACTTAGGAAATGGTGTAGATACCATAAATGACCCTATTTTGAATAGATATGATCCAGGATATGGGATGCGATGTAGGAATACCGGATGCGATTTTATGATGACCAAGATTTTGCAATTTTAGTGTTTCTCAGAAAATGTGCCATGTCTGTCACATTCCAGTGATTGTCAGGTGTTTATAAGTGCTTGAAAAATGCTGTGTGCTTGTTCATTTGGGGGAAATTAACTGAGTTTGTATTTAAGACACGTCAAGCAATCATTTTTAGAACAAACACACATAACCTTCCTTATACTAGGTAGAGATTGAAACCACTTGTTCACTGACTTAGGAACACACCCAAAGACTCCTCAGAATATCACAGTCCAATAACACGCAATGGATATTGGAGGCCATATTTTCCAAGTGTTAACGTCGATGGGGGCTCGATATGGTGAATGTCTTGGGGAAATTACTATTTGCCTTGCACAAGTGATAACAACCTTTCGGGGGTGATCCGGGTAGCATCTAAGGGTAAAAGCACAAAGCTGTGTCACGTTTCAGGACAACTAATCAGCACAGCTGAATTTGAGTATTTTTAACTAAAATTATTTTTTGTCAAACATATGGTCTAGCTAGATTCATTCTAGCTAAGTTAGATAAGTTCTTCACCTTTTCCAATTGGAAATATCTATTAAATGCATGTTTTATAACAATTACTAAAGAAATAAAATTATTTCAGAAAAGCGACGTTTCAATAACTCTTACTCTTTTTAATGATATTTTTTTACAAATATAAAAATACCCTTTTTTAGAGCATAGAGTCAAGATTATCATCATATAATTTTTATAGTATTTTAATTAGATCTAATATATTATAATTTCAAAATACTACAAGTAGGTATTTTAACATTCAAGAACAAGATGCTTAAAAAATAGAAAAAAATAGTAAAGCTTATCAAAAAAATTGAAAATTTATATTTAACACTAGAGGAGAGAGTTATCTTCAAGAGTGTAATTTATTTTCTGAATGGTGTAGATTTGATAGGGGAAATTTGACGCGAGATGAAAACTGTCGATTTCAGGTATGTTCGACTTGGAGTAGTTATAACAGAGAAAATATACATTGAAAACTAATTTTTGTTCTTTTCTGCACTAGCTATACATTTTATCTATGACATATTTTGAAATCAAAGGAAAAAGAGATTATTTGCATATACTTTTTTTGTGCGGACAAGACCCTCATTTTTCAGCATTTTTCAGCAAGTAAAAAATGGACTTAAAAAATTTAAAAACTATGTGAATTCTTGTTCAAAAAAAATTAAAAAAATTATAGCCATAAACTTCATCCACTTTTACACATTTCATTAGTTTACATCATCTCCAAATTTTAAACATAAATGCCATTTTTATGTCATTAAAGTTAAAATTTTTGTGTGTTGTTGACCTTTTCCTTTATAAAACTGTGACACAGCTTTGTACTTTTACCCCTAACAAAAAGCTTTTAATGAAGGCATCTGTTCACAACCATCTCCCATAGTCCTGCAAGCAAGATTGAGGCTGTTAACCCTATAGGAACGTGAAAGTGTGTAGTCTCGAGAAGTGAGATTAAAGTGGCTCCGCTCTACACCAAATCCAAGTCAGTCATTGGGATTGATCATCAATCTCCCAAGACAAGATGAATCATGTCTCCCAAGGCTTTAACCTCAAATGAGCGTCAAATTTTATAGTGGGGTGGAAGAGTCGGCGAAAGACTTGTCCCCACTTGGGTTGTTCCCGGGAGATTTTTTCCTCAACCGGCAGGCCCTCTAAAGGTGTACAATAAAGAAAACAGACAAGGGATAGTAAGCTAGGGATTTTTGGTTCTCCAAGAAGGAGAAGAACATAATCTCCTAACTTATATTACAAGTCCCAAACACATCATGCATAGTAAGAGTTCAATTACTCCAATTTGATGCCAAATGGAAAACCTATGTTTGAGTTTCTATTTTTCCCTCAAGGGGAAAAGAGCATAATCCTCTAGTCAATTTGCAAATTGATCTCAAATTGTTTTAAGTTCCTACAAAACAAGCACAAAATTCTTTTGTCGATTTGCTTTAGAGGCAACCTGCATAACGAGCATTAGTAGTCTTTTGTTTCCCTTCTTGGGTCTTGGACAAACGTCATGCAAACACTTTTTAAGTTGTCAAAATCAATCAAGAACACCAAGATCACCCATTAGCTGATTAGAGGGTTAGAAATTTCACTTTTAAGGAAAAATAATCATGCAAATTTGTTAGTCTTCATTTCTCAACTTAATTCCAAAATATAAGCCAATTTTTGAGTTTCTGATTTTCCCTCAAGGAGAAAAGAGCATAATCCTCTAATTGATTTACAAAATGAGATCAAATTGTCATTAGACATTTGAAAACAAAAGCACAATTCTTCATTTATCCTTTAAGCAAATCAAAGACAAAAGTTAGTATTTATGAACTTTTTGTCATTTTAAACCTGCAAAACCACAGTCAAGCTGCCAAAAACCAAAGACATCAATAATGCAATTAATCAAGTGTCAGAAAACACAAAAATGCCATAAAATGCCCTAGATGCGATCCCATATTTTCCCCCCAAATTACCAAAAACAACCCTATTTACCACATACGACCCAATTCCCAAAAGTGAACCAGATCTGCAAGATGTGATCCTATATTTCAAACAGGTGCGACCTTGTAACCAGATGCGATCATGGAATACAGGATATGATCTAGGAATACTATATGCGGATGATCTTACCAAATGCAATCTTCTGTCAAAGTTAGTACGGCGATAATTTGTCTAAAATATTAAAAAAAACATATAAAATCAGGGGCTCAGCCCCATGGTGGGCGCTAGAAATGTGTGTGTGAGTTTGTGACCTGCAACACAACACTTCAATAGGATAATAACATCACTTGTTAGAGGAAAATGAGGATTCAATTGAAAATTCTAACAAGCAAAAGCATCCTATTGCTCTCTAATTAATGTGAGTATGAAATAGGGGTTAGTTGTTCTCAAATTTAACCCCTAAAATAGTGACATTCTACACTAAAATGAGAGATTCAAAGTGCATGTAAACAACCTAAATGAGAGCATGAAATCCTAATTCCTTCCATTAAAACCCAAATTGAAGTTTTTTCTACTTAATAAAAGCTTGAAATCATGGAAAACAACTATCAATCCAAGCATTAGTTCACAAATTCTCCAGAGCATGAGAGTTCATAATCATGGATCATGAAGCCTCAAATCCATGAGCAAATGAGAGGCTAAACATTAAAATTGGAAGCAATTAGCAATGTGTCAAAAAGAAGCCTTTCAAAACCTAAGGAGCTAGAAGAAGAAGGAAGGCCTTTGAAAGCTCTCTTTTATAAGATTTGGAAGAGAATCAACAGTCGGGATGCATCCATAAGGAGTGGTTGAGATGTATCTCAGCTTGATCCTTGATCCATGTGCAAGCCTCCTTGTTTTAAGTTGTGTTTGTTGTGTTTGTTTGATTTGGGAGATATTTATGCATTTGCCATAATTAATAACTCTAGCCTTTACTTTTGATGGGGTTTAAGTAATTAAATAGGCCTAAAGTTAATAACCTTGATTTTTGCTTGAACTTTGGTGATAAATGCTTGATCTAGAAATTGATGGGGTTTAATGAATTTTTGAGAATTTATACTAATAATCAGAGATCAAATTAGCATAATTAAGGTTACATACCAAATTAAGGGCAAATAGGGCCCTAGGTTCTGTTAGCCCAGTTTTAGGTGATTACAATACCATCTACAAGATATTATCAAAATGCTTGGCTAATAGACTCAAAAATCTCCTTCCCATTATTATCTCAGAAGAACAGACAGGTTTCATAGCCAATCGATCAATCCTAGATGGAATTATCATAGCCCAAGAACTAGTCCACACAGCTCAATTAACTAAGGAACCTAGTATGTTTATTAAAATAGACATCCAAAAATCTTATGACAAAGTAGATTGGAGATTCCTTTGCAAATGCTTGGAAGCCTTTGGCTTCTCCAAACAATGGATTAACCTTATTTACAATTGTATCTCCACTCCAAAAATTTCTATTCTTATCAATGGCACACCAAAAGGCTTTTTTGGCATCTCTAGAGGCATCAGACAAGGAGACCCCTTGTCTCCCTTCCTCTATGTTATCATGGTAGAAGCCCTAGGTAGAGCTATAACCAAGAAGCAGCTAGAAGGAAAAATCATAGGTCTAAAAGCAACAGAAAATATCCCCAATATAACCCACCAATAGTTCGCAGATGACATGATTCTTCCTAGCTCTGCCAAATGTCAAGAAGCCAAGGCCTTTAAAGAAGTCCTTAACCTATATATGAAAGCATCAGGTCAACAAGTTAATCCTAATAAATCTGAGATTTTCTTTATCAATACTACCCCGGTGATGGAAAAGACGATTTGCAACACTCTCGGTTATAAATCTGGCAAGTTCCCTTGTAAGTATTTAGGTATTGACCTAGACAAACGTCTACATACTTCCAAACTCTGGCAACAAGTGCTTACAAAGGTTCAAAACAAAAAAGGCTCATGGAAAGGAAGATGGCTTACAAAACCTGGCAGAACCACAATGATTAAATTAGTTTTGTCAGCCATTCCTACATACCATATGTCAATTCTTCCCCTTCCGATTAATATCAAAAGTAACCTAGATAAAATTCTTAGAGGCTTTTACTGGCAAGGCCCAGCAGAAGACAAAAAATTAGCTCTCATTAAATGGGATAACCTATGTAAACCAATCTCTCAGGGAGGTCTGGGAATAAAAAATCTTATGTGGCAGAATAAAGCATTAGGGGCAAAACTCATCTGGAGACTCTTTAAGGAATCAAAGAGTAAATGGGCCTCAATCTTATTACACAAATACATCCCTAAGGCGGACCCTGTTAATATCTTTAGGGCTCAATCTCATGTTAAAGGTTCCCGCATTTGGAATTTTATAAAAGAATCTAGAGGGATTATTAGCAAGTTTCTTACTTGGGATGTAGGTAAAGGGTATAAGGCCTTGTTTTGGGATGATTCATGGGCTGGCCTCTCCCCCCTTAATAAGAATGTAAAGAGAAGATAGGTTTATATTTAAAAGACTACATATGTATCACAGAGAAAACTACATTGAGATCAATAGATAGTAGTACTACAACATGCCTAGAGAGACAGAAACTCATAGATATCATAAAGGATAGAGAAATCACATGTAAAAATAGATCAGACAATCTCATTTGGGCAGGTTCTAATAATGGAGAATATTCGGTGAAGGATGGTTATAAAACCATCGTTCTTGAGCATAACATGGACAATCTAGACATCCCCCTGAATCTTTGCTAGAATAGAGCTTGCCTCCCTAAGGCTGGAATGTTTCTATGGGCTGCCTTGCAAAACAAGATCTTAATAGCAGATAGACTCAGAAAGTTGGGTTTCGAAGGGCCATCTAGATGTCCCTTATATGAGAACCATATTGAGGATACCAACCACCTACTTCTTAACTATACCTACACCCAAAAGTGTTGGAATTGGTTACAACAATGTCTAGACTGGAAGACTGCATTCCCATCTGATTTGTTAGGACTCCTTAAAGTGTGGCCGACTCTATTCAAAGATAACCTATATAAAGATATTTGGACAATCTCCCCCTCTATTCTAGTTTGGGAAGTATGGAAAGAACATAACAGAAGGATATTTACAAATCAAAAACTAGAATGGAAGAATATTATAAATAAAATAGAAACAACAATCATTGAAATTATTACTAGTAAACTACGAGAACAAATATGTTATGAGGATTCCTTTAAAAATTGGGATAACAAGATCAGGTTAAAATGGTCTAAACTAGATATCCCGCCACTATATGGTAAAGGAGGCCTTAAAATGAAAGTGGATAGATCTATGTGTAAATGGACCCCTCCTAGTGAGGGTTGGTACAAAACTAAATTTTGATGGGGCATCAAGAGGAAACCATGGAACAACAGGTATAGGAGGGATCATTAGAAATTGGAAGGAAGAAATTATCACTAAATTTGCAAGCCCCATTAAGCCCATAATGAATAACATGGCAGAATGCAAAACAGCCCTCGAAGGCCTTAAAACTATGTAAGAAACTCAATTTATCAAAATTAATCATCGAAGGGGACTCACAAATAATCATTAATGCTATACGAACCAAAAAAACACCTAATTGGTCACTTAACTCTAAAATTGAAGAAATTAATCTAATCCTGGATACCATACCTAAGTATGAAGTCAAACATAATTATAGGGAAGGCAATACAAACTTAGACATGTTATCTAATCAAAGAGCCAATGGTGTCACATTAATTGACTAGTTAACAAGGAATAGCAGTAAAATTTACATGCTACCAGGGTTTCATCTCTATATTGTTGTACCCCTTATTCAAATTAGCATATTTTGGTAGACCTATATAGCCTCCCCTATTTTACTATTTTATAATTCCTCCCCTTATCTAGATTCACCCATCAGTGTTGTCACTTACCTTTTATTATTGTTATGTCCCCTCTGGCCCCTTATTACTAGCCTACCATTCTCCACTCTAAGGCCTTGCTCATATAATGATTATCCTTGATTAACTGATTTGTTTCTTCCAATACTCAAAGCTGTCTTCAAGAGGAAGTAGTCCGGGCTTTCTGGAAAGTACTAAGACCAAAAATTTAATGAGTAGCCCCTCTACGACTTAACACCATTAACAAGCATACAAGCAAGGTATAGATTCTCATATGGTAATTCATCGGAGCATGATTATCCACACTAAGAGCTATAGACAATAATATGAAATACTTGTAATACTAAGGGTTAATCCCAGTTGTCTCTGTCATACGAAGAATAGTTACTCTTCTATACAATAATTTTTAGTAGTGATCATCAGCACTCCAAACTTACACAACATTATTACACCATACAAAGAAAGATAATTAAAAGGCGGGACAAGTCCTGACCCTTTTTTTTGGTATGAGATAAACTCACCTATATAATAGCCTGTCCAACACTTCAATTCTCAGTCTGAACCATGGAAACAAAATTAATTACTCTCTCTAAGGGAGGATACCGAGCCATGGCCTTTAGAGGAATAGTCACGCCGGAAAGATGGAACCAAATGCTTGTTCCCCTCTTGAATTCTTCTAGGCGAGCACTGGAAAAGCTATGGGGGAACATGTTCTTGATAATGAATATACCTTTAGAACCAATGGGGAACACTATGCCTGGCTATTATGTAGAATCATTCTATAGTTTAGCTTGGATATCTTTATTTTATGAGGTACAACCTTGGGTTCTCTTTATATATGTTGATAGGTAGCTAGTTAGAATTTGTACAAGACCTTTATTTTGGGCTCACTTCAAATTGCACAAGCAAGGCTTTGGCTATTTTGATGCATGCCCATCCTATATATTTGGACTCTATTAGTAGGTGCAGAATGTAGCTCTTATTGTTGGTACAGTCATCAAGGCCTAATTTCTAGAACGGATCACGATATACAAGTGAAGGGTAAGATTTTTCATTTATATCATGTATTTATGATGGAGTCTTTTTATGATTTAACAAGTATGGCAGGGAGAAATAGGTCTGTGCTACAGTTCAAGAGATATGGAAGGAATGTGACAGTGACAGAGATCCTTAACAAAACATGAATGGAGACTTTCTTCGAAAGCCATTAAAATATTTAAATTCATGTATCAGTGACAGGTCATATTGACCTTTGTCTGTATATGTAAAGTAAACAAGATTTTTTAAATTTGTTAACATTTCTCGATAATTATTGAGTAGTGGGTATGCCCATGATATCTTTGTATCAGAATCCAGACTTTTAGTCCAGGCATGATTGGAGGTTTTCTCAACCCCGCTCTTTCCTACCAGCGCCTACACTGAGTGGGGTTACATGTACATTTATTTGAATATTAATAATAAATTATTGGCTTCGGCCGTTTACTGATAAAAAATAAATAAAAAAAATAGTCCTTATTATTTAATTAATTTATATCATTCTTCCCAATTCAAATTTTAAATCACATTTCCCTCCAATTTTAGTGATTGAATAATTTTAATAATTATTTATTTATTGATATTCTGTCAATTTCCTAATTAATGTTCTAAAAATTAATTAAATTATTTATTATTTAATTAATTAATTTAATTTAAACATTATATTATTAATCAGAACCATTCTTCCTTGTTCTTGTCACCATAAATAAATGACAATTTCAATTACTAACCATGTCTTTCAAAATTAAGTAAATCATTAAGTTGTTTAATTTTCTATTTCGCCCATGCAAACTCATTCTTCTGAAACTAAATAAATCAGTTAATTTATGTGTTCTCTCTCATGCACAATTAAATAATTTTTTCAAGTTATTAATGCTAATTTTTGTCACTGACTAACAATTTCCTCTTTTTCAATCAATTCAATCTAACGAATTAGTCAATTTAGTCTTCTCAGCCATGCAATCAGTTCATTGATCAATCAATTCAGTCTACTCCCAATCAACCATGTTAACTATTCACTCAGTCTTGTCATACAACCAACCAACTGTCAATTAGTCTTAGTAGTTTGTTTAACCAGTCCAGTCTGAATTAATCCTAGCCATTCATTGCTAGTTAGAACCCCTTAATTTGAACCGTTCATCGAAGTCCATAAATCTATAAAATGAACATGATTCTTCATTATTTTACAACCACAATTATTGAAATATTGTGTTGTCATATTTTGAGCAAATTTGTTGTCATATTTTGAGAAATTTGTTGTTATATTTTGAGATTTTTTTTCAGAAAATCTAAGAGCCAACATTGCATAAGAAGGAGAGAGACAATGGAGAAGCATTGGTGAAATATGCGCATGGATTTATGTTGATTATTTATTTAAATTCGTGTATGATTTCATATTTATCTCTCTTGAATAGATGTTTAACTTGTGTAACAAGTCACATCTTTTGTGGTGGATTTATTAATCTTGTTGTAGATTTGCAGATTCTACATTTTTACCCCTACACAACTAGTATTGCGTTGGAGGGGATTTTTTACATCTAAGCATCCTCCTACTATCTCTAGGGGACAACGGGGGGCCTTCTATGCTTGTTCCCTCCACCACTTCATTTCCTAGGTTGACTTCAGCTGGTGTTGTCATTCTTGGTGCTGGTGACGAGGGGTCTCTACATTTGGGGTTGTTATGGTTGGGATTCCTCCCCCAAATTCTATTTTTACTAGTGGACAAAGCTTTCCCATGTCGCCAAATTTGTTGCTACTATTCCTCCAAAGATGAAAGCTTGACCATTGCCTGTACTAAGACCGCTCATGTGGTGGCATGTGTCGCAAATGTGGTGCATAATGTGGATTTATACCGATGTCATGGGTTGGTCTACAATTCATTTTCTTTGGCCTTCCCTTCTAGATCTATGTCGTTGAGTAACAAGTTTGTGGAGACCCTTAGTCTCTAGTAACATTGAGCTTTTCTCTTAGGAAAAGGGGTTTTTTATATTGTAATATTTTCTTACTGCAAAGATTGTGAGTTGGTGTTGAGCAAGTTGTGGGTTTGAGGCAACCACTCTCTTTCACCCAAACCTTGGATAGTCTCCTTAAACCATCTTACTGAACCACTTAGTGTGTGCCCTGTGTGGTTCATCTCCCCAATATCCCACTCCATTTTTTGGAGATTTCTTTTGTTGAGGCCATTGATAACTCTATTGGCTATTTCTTGAAGGTGGATGAGGCTACGACGTCACTAGGCCACTCTACTTTTACTCACATTTTCTTTGACATGGATATCTCCACAAAATTTCTAGGGGATGTCGTGCTCATAGTTGGGGATAGGCCTTGGAATCAATCACAGGATTATGAGGGCCTCCCCTTTCGATGTCAGCAATGATTCTCTACTGGCCATATGAGTACATATTGTTCTCTTTTGCATTGTAAAAGTGTTGCTACTTATTGGAAGGATGAAAATGATGACCATTTGACTATCTAAGCTTCTGATTCTTCCTCCGATTTTTTCTTTGAGGATTCCTCACAAACTAATGATGACCCCCCTAGGAGACTCTCCTGCTATTTTAGCCTCCTCTGATATGATGGACATGGACTCCACCTCTCCCTGCTGGTGTAGTCCCTTTTGGCCACATAGAGCCTTCTTTGACTATAGCTCCTAATCTGCTCCAACATTTAGCAACTAATGTATAGTGTTTCCAACACTCTGTCCTTGATGTTGACAATCCCACACTGGGGTTCCACTACCCTATGGTAGGGACCCTAGTGAAAGTATCGCTTGATGGTTGTTCAACGATGAAGGAAGAATCACTCTATCTCACATTCTCCTCCCCTCATTGTGAGTGTTGTTGGCCTCCACTCTTGATGTGGGTTACTAGATGTGATGCTAGTGTGTTGTTAATGACATGTTCTTGACCTTGTTTTAAATTTGCTTGTATTTGCCAACGCCATTATTTTGTGTTGTGGTTGTGTAAGGGTCGACCCCCTTGTTAAGCTATCGATTTAATTAAAAACATATTTATGAGTTTGTTATATGATATGAACATTAGCTCTCATGTGTTCATGTTAGGATCTTTCTTGACAAACTTTTAATATTTGTCAATGTACATGTGAATTAATTATATTAAAAATATAAAATATAAATATATTGCAAAACTAAATCTTAAAACTACTAGGGAGAGGACCTAGTAGTTGAGCACCCTAACATTGCACTTCTTAAAATCATAGGTAAAAATTTTAAAGCACTCCCAATTTTTTTTATAGCTACTTACTTGGCAATCCCCTAATCATAACTTAAGTTTGAAGACCACATCATCAAATATGATGCCACATCAACATGCTTTTCACCAATGTGTCTAAAGCAATCCAAAAAAATTTGAGACCAATAACTTTGCACTAAGTCATGTTTTATTGGTGCAATAATGTATCATCACATAAATTGCTTTTAGAACTAAATGATACATTTCATTCAACTATGAAGTAATTCAAACTTTAAAGTCACAACTATTAGTACAATATTGTAAAAACTATTAAACATTAAATCAACAAGTGTTATCACAACTATTGAAACACACTCAACTACTAGATCGTCTCGCCTACCATTATATTAACAATAAAATGCTACTCTATGGACCCCTACTTATTTGCAAAATATTATAACTTACTTAGCACACTAGAAGTTGATACCATCTCTTAGAGTAGGTATAGCTATCAGTGGCTTAGCCTTTTGTAGAGTCAAGCCAAATCTCTCAGAGATATCAATGTCTGCTTCTGCTTCATTGTCCATAGGAATAAACCAATTGAACGCTTGCAGCAATGAACCCACCACCAGATGAACCCTGTCTGTGTGCCAGTGGAAGCCCAATGCATATCCGTCTTCCTGCTCCAAATGGTATCAATTCAAAATCCTGGCCTTTATAATCAATGTTGGATTCCAAAAACCTATCTGGATAAAAATTTAAGGGATCCTTCCACACGCTAGGGTCTTTCCCCATAGCCCATAAATTCACAAGCACTTGGGTATTCTCTGGAATAAGAAACCCATTAATCTCACGAGAAACATCTGCTTTTCTAATCATCAATGGGACTGGAGGGTGTAGTCGAAACACTTCTTTCACTGCTGCTCTGAGATATGGAAGATTGTCTATATCTGCCTCCTCCATTCTTCTCTCCACTCCCACGACATCATCCAGCTCTTCTTGGGCTTTTCTCATTAGAGCTGGTTTTTTCAGAAGCTCTGTCATTGCCCATTCAATTGTTGCCGAAGTTGTGTCGATCCCTGCAATAAACATATCCTGCACATACAACAATTTGGGCAGTGCTATTAACATGAAAAAGCCAAACAAGAAAGATCTTACATAGCTTACACATGCCCCACTACGATTTAGACGCTGAAAAATGGTTTCTGGTAAGTGGGGAAGTTGAAAACAATTAATTCATATGAGTGAGTGTATAGAATTTATATGAATGTGTGGAATTCATATCCATTCAATTTGATATTTTCTATATAGATGATATTGTTATTAAAAATGAGCTGTATAAATTTTTTAGTCAAATTTATTGATCAATGTTTTATGAGCAGTGGTTTACAAGAATTTATCTTTCAGGTTCACAAGATTCAATTGTGTAGTTTTTCTAGTCAAACTCATTGATCCCATGTCTTATGAGAAGTAGTTTACAAGATCCCATCTTTCATGAGAATGAATGGTACACTTAGCACTCATTGCATCTAGGTGATACACATAAGTGAAACATTGGACCTTCTCAAAAGTCACCCATCCTATTACTACTCTAACTCAAACTGACTTGATGATAGAATTTTTTCAAAATTAAGAATTTCTTCAAAATTAAGACCACTTAACTTACTACCCCCAGACAATTATCTCCTCCTTATCTATTTTCTATTCATGCAAAATGAATCTAAGGAATAAGGCTTACCATGAGGATTGCTTTCATGTTGTCCAGAGTAAGTTGTGTATCATCTTCTCTCAAGTTCAACATTACATCCAGAAAATCCTTCACTTCTTTGCCACTAGCAGTCCTCTGTGCTAATCGCTCCTCAATGACTCTGTTGAACATGTCATCAAAGCGCTTGGCCAAACTGTTAGCTTTGACAGTCAGTCCCTGAACATCAAACCAGTCCAGAAAAGGGAAAAAGTCAGATAAGTTTGGAACGGCTGCCAACTCGAGGACTTCTCTTACCATGCTCTTAAACTCCGTAGCTTGTGCAGAGCCCGACTCCAGCAGTTTTTTCCCACAAACAGTCTTACCCATAATGCTAAGAGAAATCATAAACGCTGTTTCCCCAATCTTCACACTATTCCCTTGTTTACAATCCTCCATGATCGAATCAATAGTTCTAAACACCTCATCTCTTCTCAAATGCTGCAGAGCATCGAGTCTTTTGACACTAAAAATCTCTGTGTTGGAGATCTTTCTAAGCAAGCGCCAATGAGGACCATAAGGACTCCACAATAGACTTGTGCCCTTGTAGGAAAATGCACTTATAACTGTATTGACTGTCCTGCTTGCAAAGCTCTGATCATTGTTCTTTAGTACTTCTCTTGCCATGGATGAAGATGACACAACCAATGTTGTCTGCTTGCCCAATTTGATGGTCATGAGAGGCCCATATTTCTGTGCAAGGTGGAAAAGAGATTGGTGGGGTTTGTCCCCAACCTGAAAGATGTTGCCAATGATGGGCCATCCAGGAGGGCCTGGTGGTAATGGTAATGACAAACTCCTCTTACTCTTCTTCTTCAGGAAAATGATGACTGTCAGCAAGAAAACTCCTGCGGCCACAGAGTATATTGATGAAGCAAAACTGATTGAATCCATGACAAACTAGTAGCAAGAAAGAATTCAATGAGCTTGTACTCAAATGGGTGTGTGAGCAAGAAATCTTTCAGTGACTGCAATGAACTTTTGCATCAAGAGAGCATTCAATATGCCTAGATAGGTATCTGATCAAGGAAGCGAGTACGTTCGAAGCCAGGAAGAGCTCGATGTCATTGCAATGGGATTCTGCCTGCCGGAAACGACAGGCTGCCTGGCTTCCAAGATCAGACCGGGGTATGTTAGGCACTATCCTTTTAAAATAATCATAAAAACACTTCAATTTATTTGACTATCTCGATTTAGATTCAAAATTCGTAAAGAATTAAATGCTAGGCTTTTTAAGGGTGCCTCTCGTCATCCCAATTTAGTCAGCTATCTCAATTCATTTAAAATTTATAAAGAAGTTAAATATCTAGTTTTGTTTTATTGAGCCTCTCCTCCAGATATAGCGGGAGTAGTATTTTATATATATGCATGCAGGGCGCTTGATACTATTTTATACTTTTAAATAATAAGTTGACTTCTTAATAAAACTATTTTATACTAGTTTATTGTTTTCCAAGAATATTTTTTAATATCTTTGCATGCAGCGCGGCTATTAAATAGTAAGTTGACTTCTTAATAAAACGTCCACATGTTTGTGTAGGTGAGTTAGAACTACAATTGAGGGGCAGAGTATTCTTTTATTTGAAATAATGCAGAATTACAATTGACTGAGTAAAATAGAACAGGCCATCTATTAATTTATCATATTTTTAATTTTGTTACAAATTCTATTTTTCTAAACTTTATAAATTGTCAAAATTATTTATTGATCATTTGATTGGCTTAATAGGTTTGAAATTCTGGAAAGTAACAATTCTTTTTACACTTTCAAAATCTTTCAACCATATATTCATGATTTCCTTCCAAGGATCGTATGTGACTAGTCATAGTGGCAACCATATATTTTTAGCTATAATATTTATTTATTTAGTCCAATCCTTGTCTCTATTCACAAGTGATGTTATAAAAAAGGAAAATGACCTAATGTGATGGCCTATTGATTGGTCACATAGAGGTGACCCTTGTTTTATGTGTCAAAAATACCCACCATTTTTTATTGTGATCCTCAAATCCAAGCATAGATTAGAAAATGAAATTCAAGTAGAGTGCAAATATAAAATTGTAGTTTGATACCTCATAGAGTATTATTACCCAATTATAATTATTTATATTTACGAAGTAAATAGCACCTATTTATAGATAGAAATTGGATAGTTTTTTCTTTCGTGTGTAAGTATAGGTAAGTATAATCATGCATAGATCATATATAAGGAGAGACTAGTATTATAGATTTATTTAAATAAATTATACTTAATAATAGGCTTATGCATGAGTCTAGACATACGTAAGTGATGGTTATTGGTGCATGCCTATAAATTTCATTAGTATCATATTAAAAACATACTCTAGAAATATAGTTGTACGTAAAAATATAAGAAGTTTGAACATTGCTTGGTTTATGAACTATATCCTTGTAGATTTTATGTGATGACGTGTTATGGGTATGTGCAAGATCATGAGGGGCCAAACTATGGCCCTTAAGTGGCAATGAAAAATCAGCAAATCAAGGTTAGTCAACTTGACGTGAAAATTTCAACTAGCTATCAACCTAATATCAAAACGTTGTAAGAATAGAATCTGTAGAAAAATGAATGTAGTTTCTAAACTACTAGGCCTTTTTTGAAAAAAGTTAGTATGATTGGTGAAAAGTATAGATTTCAATGCAGCAGTACAAAAATTTCTGGAAAAAAATAAGAAGTAAGTGTATGTCTGACCACCTTAATCATAATCAAATGATAATATTTTATTATAAGATTTTATATATAAGTAGTAGACTTATGCCCAGATGTGACGCATATTTTTTTGTAATTTTATTCCAAAAAAAATTAATTATGAATTTTTTGCTACAACGTTTTCAGAATAAAAAAACTCTCGTGTCTGACCACCTTAACTCATTCAAAACTTTACAAAATTCAAAAAATAAAAAAAAATTCCTTATAGTAGGCGAAGCATAGAATGTGACACATTTTTCGGATTTCAAAAATGTTATACCATCTGAAAGTTATAGTCATTTTTCAATCAGTATATAAATCAGCACTTTAGAGGTAACTCAATTAGAAAATAACTAATAATTACAAGTACCAAATTCAAATTTTGACAGCAATTATATCGATAGAAAGCTGATAATCTCCTTAAGATACCCTTTTCGTTTCATCAAATTCAGGTGAAAAAAAAGTCGTCAGCTACATAGTCAAAGTCTGGAACTCAGAGAAACAGGGGAAAAACACATTTTTGAGACATTTCAATAGTTGACCATGTAGGTTTGGTGCACAAAGCAATACCAAGCCTAATCGGGTACCTGATATTTTCGGCTACTCGATATTTTTGGCTACCCGAAAATGCCGGCAGAATTTTGATTTTAACTTTTCCCTCCCCTTTCTCCCTCCCATTTCTCCATCCTTCATATATTTGATTATATATTATACTATATTAGATTATATATTATATATATTAAATTACATTATATATTATATTAGATTATATATTATATATATTAAATTATATATTAGATTATATATTATATACATTAAATATTATATAATATACATTTTCCGAGTATATGCACAAAGATGGGGGACCAAAAAGATGCCACTTTTCTTTTTGGTCACCCATTAGGCATAGTGTGTGCGCCCTATAGCTTGGGTTGCCCAAGCTTAGGCTTGGGCAATCCAAAACAAAGCGCGTGCACCCTGGTGCACGTTCCTTTGAAAAACACTTTTTAGTGTTTTTCAAAGTGTGTGCACCCTATAGTGCGCATGCGCT